>QKQZ01019727.1:13840-33709 GCA_003595255.1 Solenopsis fugax
CCCTCCCCGTTGTTTCGCGCTGTAACGCGAGACATTTCCAGTTTTTCCGAGCTCGCGGTCGCATTAACTCTTCGCCGTCGCGTGACCTGTAAAAATAGGGAATAGCGAAGGGCGACAGCGCGGCAGCGTTCTTGTATTCACCGTTTTAAGTTGCACTTTAAAACCATCGGCATTTTCAACTCAGTTTTCCGGGTCAAAATTCGGAGAGCGGTGTGCCGTTTTCCTGCGGCAGTCACCGGGTTTTCGGGTTTTTCACGTTACGGATTTTTGCGATCGGTCAACCGGCGCTCGGGGGAGATTCGCTTACGAGATACTCGTATTCCTTCCGAAAGTGCTCCGGCATCGCGACGATAAGGGAGCGCGCGAGCACGACAAAGACGAGCGTCTGGTTTGACGTTCCATTCTTTCGATGAAGATCGTACATGCGTACGGCGCGGCGGTGCGATGCAAATTTCAAACGGAATCTCGTACGACGTGCATTCTTTATTCACGCTCAGATGTTGAGATCGCGCCACGCGTTTCGTTGCATCCGTGCGGCGGCGTGTGGCGCGCCGGAAACGCGGAGTTATCTTTATTTCCCCGGCAAAAAGAGAGCGTATACGTTGCGGAAGCCCCGCGAGATTTCACCCGGGGACGCGTATATATATCCCCGGCTTACTTCGGCTCGATCCTGCCTCCTTCAAACCAGTCCGAGGAAATTCCCGTAAATATTCGCCGATTAGGGATTATACGGTCGCGACGTCGCAAATCTTTTTTTTCTTCTTCCGCTCATCGCGCGGAAGTGTAAAATTTGCATTGACCGTACCTGGGGAGAATGTGTCTTGTTTGCTATAAACAAATGTTCTACGCTCAAATTATTCCGCTCCAAGTTATTTGTTTTATGTGGAGTAATATGAAATTCAGATTCGAGAGGGGAGAATTATATGGGAAAATTTATATATTCCTGAATATAAAATACATAAAATTTTCAATAAAAAAACATCTTGCATTCTAATACCATATTTCATATTTCAAACCATATATTTTATGATAAGAATATTTTGCACGCAGAAAATAATAATACGTTTCCTTTTCTCTTTGTGATTTAAGAAAATGTAGGTTCACTAAATTGATAATTAGCAACTGGAGGGGTTCTCTCTAAAAATCGGACTTGTATTGATTTTTTATCAACGGCAAGTATTGCAATAGAATTTTATCTCCTAATTTATATACTCATTTTTCTCAAATTCAATAAATTTGAAATCAAGTATGTTTATATCATAAAATTTGATATGTAATGCGTATAGAGAAATATTTTACATATAAAAGCACAGCAGTAATAATACATTTTTGACATATCCCGTACAAATTCCAGGATTAAAACAGAGCCGGTACGCGTGCTTTTATATTTGTATAAACAGCTTTTACCGGAGTATTTTAATAATTTAGGACGATACTGAATAGTCGTATTGACAATAATAATAATGCTTCATCAACAAATAATGAAGAATTCAAATGAATCCCTTGACTTAATTGAATTTGAATATCTAATTTAAAGCAATTTTCCCGGGTGCGCGGTAAACAACGCTGTGTAGAACGCTCTCCCGAATTACGTGCAATAAATCCCGCTATTTATCGATAAAGGCCAATCGTAAATAACCGCGATAAATAAAATACTCGGCCGGTCGGCGAGCGCGTCATGAATCAAAGCGCGAAGAATCGTTCTTCCTTAGCGAGCCGCGCCTATATCGATCTGTAGATTCGTGCCGAGAAATATGTATTGCAGGGCTGGAAACAAGCTCTCGTCCCTCGACAACGACAACGAGCGTCGTCTCGCTTTTTCGCGAAACGCAGCAGGAAGCGTCTCGTCGTCGTCCTACTCCTCCTGCTGCTGCTCCTTTTTCTCGACTCTCTCGTCGCCTGTGAGTATGCAAAAGATTCTTTTCTGTCGTGCAACGGCGCGCAGGAGGACCTGTGAGAGAAACGAACGCGGGGGGACAAAGGTCGGGTAGGAAGACGAGGGAAAGGAGTCGCGTCGAAGAAGGACCCTGCTGGCTATTCTCGCCGGTGTGCGCGAGTTTCCCAGAGCAATGAATTGAGCGCATCTTCTGACGTAAGCTCGCTCCCGGAAAATAAAATGTCTTTGGGAAAGCCCGGCACGAACTGCGATCGATGGTTTAGCAATGGAGAAGAATATTGTGACGCGAAATCCTAGAGAAAAAGTAGGGACACGAGAAATAGAGAAATGCTGTTTATTTTCGACTCATAAACGCCCAGAGAAAGGCTTCTTCGAGTCAAAAAGTATTTGTTTGATTCAAAGAAATTTGTGCATTGTAAAGAAAAGAAACATTTTGGTTGTTCCTTTTATTAGAATTAAAGAAACGGTTTGGTTGTGCAACACAAAACTTTTTTTAAATGATGAAAGAAATATATTTTTAATCCTTAACCACACTGATGGGGTACGAGCGTACCCCACACAATTTCGCGTGGCGGAATTGTATTATAGTCTAAATTATAATTACTTTTCTAAAATTTAAATGACAGAGAGAAGTACAATTTTTATAATGAAACAAACCCGACTGCTCTATCTCTTTCCATTTTTCCTCAAACTGAAGAAAATCACAAAGTTAAGCTTCGTTTTGACATTTCTAGCCAATGTAGATAAGGGTTAAAACCAGAACAATTAAATTATTTCTTACATTTTTGTCAGTACTTTTTTTGAATTAAATTAAAAAGGCTAATAGACATCATTTCTTGAAATCAAATAAATTTTTATTTTCCGCAAAGGTATTTTCACTTCAACTTAAAGAAACCAGTTTAAAGAAACGATTTCATCGATTTAAACATAATTTTTCTCTGGGTGAAGTTACATTGTGTACATTACGTACATAATCAAATGTTCCAACGAGTTCGCAAATATTTTATTGGTCTTGGCACGCTTTTTCCAGAAAATACGTGCGAAATATGCATAGCCAAAGAGACTTTACATTTACAAAGTGTTTACGAATTTGTCTTCTTATCATTCGTTCACTCTATTAATACAGTTATCATTCTGCTCGTTCCCGCCGTGTCTCTTCGGGGGATAATGTGTATCGCTGTTTTATTCGCGCGGGGCGATAAGAAGTGGAAAGTGGAAGAAAATTAATTCTGTCGCCAAAGGAAAAGTTACGAGGAACAATGAATTAAGACACGTACATCCGCACACGTATATACGGCCGGCTCTGCAAATACGAGGTCTTTGAGCAAGCTTCAGCGCCGAGGGATTTGCCTGGATCCTCGTCGGCGTCGGCGAATTCCTAGCGCGTGCTTAATTAACGACACTAGCTTGACAATGGAAAGGAGAAATTTCTTGTGAAGTTCCCGGCCCGGTGAACTTTGCACTTCGATACACCGGCGACTCTTGTGCATATAAGGGGTGGGTGATATAAAACTTGGTAATTTACGGTGACGACACTGCTTTTTCATAACGCGTGTGATTGTGGCTTAAGTTAAAACAGCCACTAGATCGAAGTTCCTCGTGAGAACTGCTATCGCACAATTGTACCAACTAGTTAACTTTTTCTACCTTCTAAATAAGATATTGCACTGAGAAAAATCTATCGGAAAAAATCAATATAATATTGTAGACTTTATTTTGTCAGATAAAGAACTTTAAATTGTAATATAATGGAAAATAGACAATACACAGATTAGCTACAATTTTGTAGCAAATTTATTTTGTCACATGCAAACACAAAAACTGTGACTCTGTGAAACAAATTCGCAAATAAATACTACAATATTTTACAGCCTTAAACAGTTTGTCAAATGGTTTAAGACAGATTTCTTAGAACAATTTTTTAGACTTATTTATTACAATTTATCCCTATCCCTATTTGTACTATTATTTGTAGAAGATAATTCCCCAATTGTACTATCTAATGCTACATTTTTTTCTGAGTGTGTTAATGCTAGACTGCGTTCGTATGAATAATCTGTGAGAGACAGGGTCGGATTGTCTCCCAAGCTTAATTTAGGCTATTGTCTAGGGGCGGCAAATTTAGAGGCATTTTTTAAAACAATTTTTTTAAAACTTATCTTGTCGGTGCTAGAGAACATCATGTGAGAAAAATGGTAAAATCGATCTTTTACATAATGTAAGAAGAAAACAGAATATATATAAAATTTGATTAATTTAAGTTACACTTGAGGCTTGAATAAGGGCGACATGAGTCCTAACCCGACCCTGGTGAGAGAAGGGACAGGGAGGACACGCTAGAAACTGCCCAAAGTCCGGACTCTATGATTCCGTGACGAACAACACTTGCGGGATACTCAGATTTCTCTTGCTGTAAACTCGATACTAAAAAGTCGCTTAACGCATCTTTGCCTCGCTCTTTTTAGAGCGAAGGGAGAAGGGAAGAAAGTTTCCGTGTCTCGTTACTGGAACCTGTCTTGGCGGAAAGCGGACGACGGTCGCGTAATCGCATGCGCTTTTTTTTTCTCACGACGGTAAAACACGACAAGCGAACACACGGGTGATACCAGCCGGAAAAATTGGATCTTCCGCTCAGCTGACGCTTACAGCTCTACTTCATACCCGTGCGACGACAACTCGACAGTGACGATCGATACATTGCCCTTTATCGAATGTGTATCTCGACCAAATATAATGTTATACTATAAGCTGTATAAGATAGTTGGTGTATAATGACACCTCTATCACTTTAACACTAAAATGCCCGAGACATTTATGTTATAGATTGCACACTTACTCTGTAGGAAGCTTGGAATTCTATCATGGTGGAAAAGCGTTGCAATTTTTATTTTATTATACATACGCATATTATATATAGTAGTTTTGAATTATATAATTATACATTAATATACGTAGATGTTGCACATGATATTTTTATGTTATTGGATCAGTGCAAAAATCTCGATTCTTTTTAGCATGTCTTTTATTACAGTGTTTCAACGTAGACATTGACAAATATTACGGCAAATTATATTATGGAAAAATGATATCAAGAGCTGTCTACGAAAAATATTGGTTTCATTTGCGTTATTTGCAATGTTATTTTGTGTCAGCGAAAATAAATCTAAAAAAGAATATTTGTAATTAAAAACCATTTGTGATAAACTTGTAAAATTTCTAATTTTTTTTTTACAGTATCTACTATTTTTGTTCGTTTCTGTACTCGTACATTACAATTGCATGCAAATATTTTTTTAGACCCATCTTCGCTTGTGCAAAATAACACTGCAAATAATTTAAATGACATCAACTTTTTTTTTATAGAAGGCTTTTAAATGCATATGATTCGTTAATAGTATCTGGTATCAGTGTTAGTGTTAACAAGAATAATACCGTCTCTTCAAAAAAAAAGATTTTTGCATTCACCTAATGTAATTTACACTGTATGTTTAATCAGTGTTACTTCAGGACGTTTTACAATGTTAGATATGGAAGATTAAGTAATTAGAAATTTTTTTAATGTTTTTTTTTAAAGCAAGATGACGTATGAAGTGATAAAATAATCGTTGCACGTTTCCCCATTATGCGCAGTTCATCTGCTAATAGTCATGTAAACGTTTAACGTAATTCATTTGAGATGTTCAGATGCTGCTCGTTCTGCGGGCGCGCAGAGACCTTTCTGAGGTGAGGTAACTATGCGCACATACGTCACATCGTGTATAATTCACTGGGAAGATCCAGTGAAGTGAGGTCGTCTGCATCTGCACTCGTACGGAGAATTCTAACTAGGGCATCCCGGCAACACTCTGTTGCTGTCAATAATTAACAAAGACGATCTGTCAAAGCATAGAGTATTAAGATTAAAAATATATAACGTGGAAAATTAAAAATCCACGTATACGTCCTGTTAAATAATTTAATCGGTGCCTTCCACCATCGCCGACGAGGTGTGGCTTGTTAAAGCGTTTGCTAGCGATCCGAATAAAAATTGCTTCCAATTTTTTGCAGCGCGAATTTTCTAGCGTAAGTTTCTCGCTGTTTGCCGAGTTATAATTCGCGTACCGCGCGCGCTGCCGTTCGTTAAAATTCACAACTGTGTAATTACAGATGCGTAACGACGCACATACGTTTTAAACTGCGTGCAGAAAACGGGGTGCAATAAACGTCGGGAAACTCAATTACATGGTGAGCTCGTTGCACCATAAATGCGGTTATTCCATTCTTACAGCGGAACCCGAATAAGGTGACCTATTAATTACTCTATCTTACTTCATACTCATCTACACAGAAAAAAAAATTAGTATCAAATCAAGAATTCATTATTTTATATATAAGCAAGAATATAAAATTTTCTTGGAAGAATTTATAATCTTAAACAGACATAATTTGCTTACACGAAGAAAATTTTTCTCTTCATATAAGCAAATCATGTCTGTTCAAGATTATAATTTCTTCCAAGAAGATTTTATATACTTGCTTATATATGAAACAATGAATCTTAATTTAATACTAATTTTTTTTCTGTGTACACGGAGAGAACAACTTTATTTTAGTATCTAAAAATTTAGTTAGATATAGATTAAAAAAATAATTTTATGTTCAACTATCAAAATAATTATGTGAGATGTTCAAGCACGATGACACTGCTGAAAAAAATTTTGACATTTTAGTAACCATCTTAACGTCCAACATAATTCGGAATCATTTATATATTTTTCATAAAACATTTAATAAAAAATGTTCCAGCTTTGAACTTTGAGAAATGAACAATAATTTTACATTAGAAATTCTTATTTAAAAATCCGATAGCGAAATAATGTTCTAGTCTGTTTTAACTTTTTTCAACAAAAATGAATATATATTTCCATCTCAAATATATATTTGTAAATCTTTTAATGGGTCAACGTAATTATTTTCAGATCTGTATTTGAGTCGGTACGAAACTAAAGACCTCAGATTCGATCGCCGCGACGTTTGATACGTGAAGATTATCGGTGAAACCACCCAGATTACGGGAACTTTGCGCCTACGCTCGTTAAAACGCTACATCGCACATCAGACCGGTGTATTCGCGAGTCGAGCCAGCTTCCCCGAAAATTCGCCACGTGAATACCTCGTCGGCGCGCGCAAATTAATTTCGAGGAGCGATTAGCGTCGGGCGTTCGTCGCGTGCCGCGCAGTCCCACGCATTTTACTACACTATTCCGTGCACCGGCGTTTAAATCACGGCGATGTTACGAGAATAGTACATCGAGCCACACACGGTCATTATGTCGGGCGTAAAAACGTTTATAGCCGAGGTCCGACCCGGTATCGCTAACGATCATCGCGATTCGAGTCGTTTTTATCGCGAGGTGCGCAACGATGTTTTTTTTTTTTTTTCCGAAAAGCACATTTTTCGCCGAACGGACGATCTTAATTCAACATTTTCCGACGCAAGCGATAACATCGCCAGCGACAACGCGGAAGCTCTTCCTCCGTATAGCTTCTTTTTATTACCTTTTTGCGTGCGGTGTTGCGAGTTAACGCTCAAATGCGAGATACGTAACTATACTCGTGATCGTTGTCGAATTTCCGCCTCGTAGCTGATAATCCAGTTTGCGCGACGGATTGCGAGCGAGTCGTCATTAAACCCACATTAAACTAATTTCTTGCTTATCTCGCGAAGTTTCGATGCAGCTTCGGATGTAGCGTCGGATGCATAGCAGTTTTATAACGCGAATCCATCTCCGTCGCCTGCGCTTCAGCCGTGCAAACAGCCTCGCAAATGAGTTGTTCATCGCGAAAGTCGAAATCTCGAAACGCGAGTTTGTCAAGTGAAATTGTTGGGAATTTAAATCGGATGCGACGATCGTGTTTCCGTAAATCCATTTACTTTTACATCTTTTTTTATATTTACGAGATGTAGTTTCGCTGTTTAATCAAGGAATATCGACACGTTCGAGTGTGTTCGACACAATCTAGAGATAAAATCTTTTTTTTTTTATTCATCAATCTCTTCGGACACATTTCAGCCATTAGCGTAAATTGATATATTTAAAAGTTCTCCTTCTTTGTGAAATTTAGAAACGTTTACCACAGTTAAATAAATTTTTGTGCCTCGCTAACAACGATAATGAATTAAATTATAGTAAAGTTAATTTTCATATAGCGCAAATTAAATTTTTATGTTTGAGCGGATACACAAGTTGTTCAAACCAGAACGAATTAAATTAAATTTGCATCACGTTTTTTTTGACATAAATTGAACACACTTTAATTTTTTCGCCAATTTCATCTCATTTACATTTAATTAATGTTTCTCGGTGGAAATATAATTTCGGACCTGCGAGAAAGAGAGAGAGAATGATCTGTATTACAAAACCGCGAATGTGTAACATTAACGCTCGTATTCGCTCATTATTACGCTGGGGAACACAAAATACACTCCGTACCGTTCTCGCCTTTCTGCTATTTGTCCAGCGGCGAGTTAATTACAGCGGGATTTTAATTTTTATCTAGGTGTTGATGATTCTGGTTATGCGCGAGCGCATAATGAAAGGAACGGAGTGCGGAATGGTGCGTCGCAGCGCGGGCACACGATGGTGGAACGCATTGTTCCCCCGCGTCCTGTAATAATACGGCGCGTCTCGTAACGTCACGTAAAGCCGGGGTCGTTTGCCAACGGGGGTAATAAAATTTTGTAATAAACATTCCTCGAGTGCGGCAACGCATTTCGGAAATGCCGAAACCGGGTGAATCGGGCTCCGAAACGTCCGGCGGATACGCCGCATTCTCCCTCAAAACGCTAAATTTCGGACTCGACCGCGAAACGAACTTTCGTCGCGTCCTCGCGCTGGCCCACGCGGTTGCCCATGCATATTCACGTATCGCATCGGCAATCACCCTCCGTTGCTCGAGATCCTCGATTTTCGAACGATCGACCCAAGCGCCCGTCGTTTGCCGAAAAAAATCCGCGGCATTTATAATACCGTGGTAGTTTACTCGAGGCGAGGGGCCTCGCAAAATGGAAAAACGGTCGACAAGCGCCAGACGAGCATCGCAAAACAAATGAATCTCAAAAGTGCAATCTGCTCGATCTAGCGAACCCTAGAGTTGTTTAAGGATGATTTGGTTATACAATACGAGCTGAAAGTTGTGGAAATTTTAAAACTGAAGATTTTTCTAGATTTATTCATTTTTTCCCTAATCAATAACAAAAATTTTGGCCCTAAATCTAATTGCAAAGAAGAAAACAATGAAAAATTTGATTTATTATTTGGTTTTTGCAGCGAAAATTACTATATTTTGCTATAGTTTTAAATAAATAAATTTTTAAACGACTAAGTGAATCTAAATGAATTTTTGCATGAATCTTTATTAGAGTTTTATTAGTGTATGTAAAAATTTTGATTTAATTACGTGCTAAAAGTTGTCGAAATTTAAAAATTGAAAAAACTTTTCTAGGTTTATTCTTTTTTTTTCCTAATTAACAACAAAAAAATTTTGATCGTAAATGCCCTATTTTTTTTATTTAAACTCTTTCTCTTCTTTTCTTTTATTTTTCCTTTCTTCTCTTCATCCTCATCTTTGTTCCATATTTTAAAATTCGTTTCTTCCTTCTTTCATTTTTTATTATTTTATTTCTTTTCTTTTTTATATCGTTTTATAATATCTATTCATCTTTTACATGTGATTTTTACTAAAAGACAGAAAAGAAAATATATTATTAAAGAAAATATTTTATTAAATAAAATTTTATTTCTATATCAAAATTTCAAAACCTAATCCATTACACCTAGCGATTATTTAAAATTTATATCATTTTTTTGTGTATATTCGCTCTCCTATTTTCTTTTTTTTTTATTCTTCATTTTAAACTCTCTTTCTTTCTTTTCTTTGTTTTTCCTTCTTTAAAAAATTTCTCTTTTATAACTTTTTTATATAAATAAATTTTTAACTTAGGTTAAAAGTTAATAAATTAAAGTTCATGTGTTTCAAAACTAACTAGTTAAAGTTAAAAATTAATTAAGTTAAGTTAAAAATTATTAACTTTATTATTTAACTTTCAATTTTTTAATTACCTAATCCTGCAAATGAGTTACGAGAGTTTATAATGCGGTGAGATGCAAGTAGATCTCCCTAAAAGTCGTTGGTCAAGAGACACTAGTCTCGCGCAGCGAAAGGAACTCCGCATTACTCGAGACACATGTGCATGCCGTTGGTTAATGCCCCCCACTCGGGTTGTTGACCGCGCACGGTCCCGTAAGACTTCCCACTCCGGACGCCGTCTGGGCCGTCACCCCACTCTCCTTCCGAGGCGCACGTGCACGCAGCGCGCCGTCGGCCGACAGGTTGTTGACCGTGCAAGGTCAGACGCCACACCGTCTCGGTCGCTTCCCCACTCTCCTTGTAAAACAGGGCCGCTCGATCACCTGCGCCGCCGCTTTGCATCGCTCGCCACCGCTACCGCTACCGCTATACTGCTGGTGCTGCGTATTACAAACTCTCGTAACTCATTAAAAAATTAAAAGTTAAATAATAAAGTTAATAATTTTTAACTTAACTTGCAAGGAACATTAGGCAACCCAGAAATTCATAAAAATCTGAAATTTTGTGTACAAATAGAGGAGTTTATCCATAACACAAAAATATTTTTTGTTTGTGCTCTAATTCAGTTTTAGAGGGTGAAACACCCTTTTGAAAAAAATCGGTTTTTTTCTTTCCAAGCAAATATCGTCGAAACTATAACAAATAGGAAAAAATGTTTGAATAAAAGTTGAATGGCTCGAAGAGTACTTTATAACAATAATTTAAAAGAATCCATATTTTAATAATATTTATCATTAATATAACTTTTGTTATAAAAAGTGAAGCTTAGAATCATAACCCAGCATTGAAAGATTAAAGAAACATTGCATAAAACCTTACATTGAAACATCATAACATTGTATGGATGTACAAAAGATTTCTGCAATGTTACTACAAGCTTGCTGTAACGTTGAAATATCCGCAATTTTAAATCTAAAAATCTTTATGACGTTTCGAATTATTTGGGATTACTGGTCTACTGGTTTTACTGGTGGAAGAAACGAAACACAACGCCAGTAATTTTCACTTCTGCCAACTGCATTATTTTTACTACACAGAAAAAAATTAGTATCAAATCAAGAATTCATTATTTTATATATAAGCAGAATATAAAATTTTCTTGGAAGAATTTATAATCTTAAACAGACACTTGCATTTGCTTACATGAAGAAAATTTTTCTCTTTATGTAAGGAAATTATGTCTGTTCAAGATTATAATTTCTTCCAAGAAGATTTTAGTATATACTTGCTTATATATGAAACAATGAATCTTGAATTAATACTAATTTTTTTTCTGTGTAATAATAACCGAACTCATTTTCGAACTGACTATATATTTTGCTGTAGTTATAAATAAATAACTTTTAAACGAGAATTGTGCTCAAATTTTATACAGATACTCAAGCGTAATACTACAATAGAATATTTTATTAAAGTTTTATGTTTTTAGTAATGTTTTGAGATATGACCCATACATCCTTAAAATTGTGCATTATACAAGATACGATATATTGTTTGCTGTAAAAGAATTCTTCTTACACTTTGCTATTGTCTGTCTCTAAATATTTCTAAAACTTTCTTTTACGCGAAGGAAAGAAACGTAAGAAAAAAATTTCTCCGGCGGAACTGAAAGTTGCGGAGCCCGCTAGATCCCAGTACTTCATGGTTATACCAGAAAGTGTCAACTTTTCGGATTAAAAGCGAGCTTCACCGACCTTAGCCAACTTTAATTCCGATTCTTTGTCTGTCTCCTCCCCTAGAAAATATATAGGTACAAAAGGATAAGGAAAATTCGTTCTTTATTCTTGAAAAGATTGAGGCGCACAAAGGAGCTCTACGTTGAACTTAATTAACATCGGCGGCTCTAGTTGTTATTTCAAAACGACAGCGAGCGTCGAGCGTGCCACACATTATACCGCAGTCCCACGAGAAATAACTTCTTTCCAGACGCAATGCGACGATATTTCCAGATCTAACCGCGCGCGTAAATGCAGAATTACTGCTGCGACGGCACAACCGCGAGATAGAGGAGGAGCTCCTATAAATCTTAGAGAAAATTTCGGATTATGCCGTGAATAAATGAATTTCTCACGCCGCGCCGTACACAAAGCAAATGGCTCACTGCTATATCCGTGACGTTTCGTCAGCTTGTACGTTTCCGTCGATAGATTAACTTAGATATCGGCCATGGGGAAGGTGAAACGCGTTTGAATCGCGTAACCCTCGCACGCCCAACGGCGTTTCGTATTCCGTACACTGCACTGATACAGTTTTACGTGAACGTAAAAAAAAGAACAAAAAAAAAGAAAAGATATTGATAATCTGCGCACGGCGTCTGCGGAGGCTCATATAACGTGCCATGGCGCGCTTTGGCGTTCTCTTCCTCTCTTCTTGTTTTTTCTTTTCTTTTCTTTTCTTTTTTTATTGCACGAGCGCTTATCTCTCCGGGGCATCGACAATTTTCCGGGCATTAAGTTCGCCCCGCGCGCGTATCTGAATACCCCTTTTTCTCGCCACGCTCGAAGTCGTTAAACCGTTGTGTGTTCGCCGCGAAACGCATGCCTGCACTATACAGCGCACTTTCCGTGCGCTCATCATTAAGTTCTCGCAACAACCCTTGACCTCACGATCTAGCTCGTTGAGACTTCGCCGCGCACGGGGCAGTTTGCCATGAAATATTTTTCAACGACCGCATCGTTTTACGATGCACCAACAACAATGATGAATACCATGATGAAAATGCTTTAGGTAGGGATCAGCGTTATTTTTATAGCAAGCGTGGATAATGAAGAATAATAAAGCGCGAAAAGAAGGAAGTAATGGCGATGGCGAATTAAAAAAAAAACTTTTATCGACACGCACGAGGTACTTTTAAACTTACTTTGCATTAATTTTATTCCGATACTTAATAAACGCGCTTGATCGATGTATGAAGATATACAAATTGCTTATTGAATAATGCTTTAGAGACGTCTGGGAAACGAAAGAGATTTCTAAACGTTTATCGATATCAGCTTCATTTTTTTTTTTTGCTTGGAATTTATTATAACTACAAAGCTGTACATTAACCGGTCGACACGTCTTAAGATTCTCGTTATTGGAATAAAGATACCGAAAGGGAGTGACGCGATAAAAACGAGCGTGAGACGATAAATGCGGCGGTTCTCGTTGAGCGGAGAAAAATGTCGAGTATATTTATGAGCGGGCCAGCCAGAGAGCTTTTCATAAATTATTAATGGCCGTAAATTTATGTCATTGCGAGGCCTAATGTCCGGGGGTTGTTTTCCGCCGTCCGTGACAATTTTTTGCGCGCGAAGGAGAGCGCGGTCGGGGAGGAATTAATTTATCAGACTTAACGACTAGAAGAAGCGGCCATACTTTAATCCACGGGGAACGCTAAGGAGAGAGACGGTTTCAGATGGTCAGACGGGGATGTAGGCCATCATCTTCTATCATCTCACTTTAATCAGAAATACGCGCGCGATCTGAATCATAAACACAATAGCTTTTATCTTATATCTTATTTTTTTCTTGTAGCTTTTAAGGTACGTTTGTCACTCAAGAATTGAGATGTGCGATTTTGCGACTTATATCGCTAGCGATTTTCTTTTCTCGAATCGTAACGGCACACACAATTGAATTTTTAATTGCGAAATCACAAATGCAGTTTAAAATCGAACTTGTAATCAAGTATTTATTCATTAAATATTTATTTATTTAAGTATTTATTTATTAAATATTTATATTGAAAAATTGTGAAACAAAATTATCTTTATCTCACATGATTTAAATATATGGATATTTGGTTTCGATTATTAAATGCTTATTTTTAACACTAGACATAATTTTATTAGTCTGTTTGAAATTTGTTTCTCTTTATTAATTCGTGAAAATTTAGAATGTAGTATTTAATAGTGTAGAACAAAGAAAACATAAATTTAAAATATTGGTATGAACGTGCGCAAGTTTTTATTTATGACAAGCTATGGAAGAAATATATACCATTTTTTCTATACAGTAAATAACATTTGTACATATTTATAAATAATTTAATATTACTTTCTCTAATTTGACATAATTTCGAGTGTTTTATTAATTATTATAATTATTTTATATACTGAGATGTTTTATACAATTTGTTTTGCTGTATAGCAGTTGAATAATAAGAAACTGATTTTCTATTTCGTAAAATTATGTGTAATTCAAAATGTTTACGATATAAATAAAATACGATTCGAAATTGTGTTTATTACAAAACTGCGCACAATTCAAAATATAAGATAAGAACCGTGAACAACACACGTATATATCATCACTGGGATTCTAAAGGAAGATCGCAATCGCGATGAATAATTTTATAAATCGCACATCTCCACTCATAATAAACTCTCCGTTTCTTGTCCACAATTACTTTTCGACGTTACATTCGATAACTGTACTTTAGCCAAGTCAATTCCATTAATCATTGAGGAGCGCCGGGGTATAGATTGCCGTAATGATTCATGAGAACTCAGACAAGGCTATCGCATCTGCATGACGATTATATTATTCATTCGAATATTCATGTCTAGCTGGCAATAAAAGTCGCTTTAAAACCGCTGAGTTATTGTCGCGCCGGAGATACATAATCGATCGTCGCGGCTATTCTCGACATTCGATCGCGCACAACGAGCGCGATTCGCGAGCGTATAGAAATGTTACACGGCGGAATGAAATTAATGCTCTCTTCGCAATCTCCTGTAATGAAGCGTCCCCCCGCGGCCATCATCGACGTACCTCGATGCATGTTCAGTTGCTCTCTCGTCGGGTTAAGTGGAATGAGAAAACGGGCGGAGCGTCCTACCGCAATGGCGAGGCCCTTACGGATGATGCGGTACTACACAGCCCCCACAGACGTATTCACGCTAATTAACGTCAAAAGGCCAACTGAGTAAATCCATGCTAACTGCCGCCAGGCATTTGCATACTTACGCGATTTTCATGCGAGCGCCAGATATACCTCGGCCCAGAGATTTTCCGACTCATTATGTCGTGATATTATTCGGATCCCGACAAGCTTCGTCCCGATCGCGCGAATTACGGCGAGAGCATTAAGAACGTTGCACCGATAAATAAATCAGGATCGCTCTCTGAGAGAATTAACAATGTGGCGTCCGCGCAGTTACGCGGGATTGCGCGAATATATATTATCAGATTACGGGCGAGTACGTTATAACGTTGCCTTCTTCTGCCCTCCCCCCCCCTTTTACAATTAAATTAGAATATGGAGCACTTTAGATCGGAGATTAAGAGTGGTGGAGATGGGACTCAAAGATACGAAACGAATGCTCCAGCTAAGTAGATTGCGGAAAACGTTTCGATAATCTCGTAAATTAGACTCGTTTTACGGCGCAACAGTTTTATGAACGTCGAAGAAACTAGTAAACTTCCAGCTAGCTAATATATGAAATTTCTGAACGGTATAATCCGAAAAAGGATTGCTTTTTAATTAAGAGCACTCGATGAGGCAATAATTCATTGATGTTAATGCCTTAATAAATTTATTTGGAAAAAAATATTTACCGATATACTATGTCGAAATTTAATATGAAGATAATCATTTCTTGCAATTTTTTATTTTACACAGAAAAATATTAATTTTACTGCTAAGAAAAGCGATTAATCAATTTATTTATTTATATATTTTTTTTAGTAGGTAACCATTATTTTTAGCAAAGAATATTTTCTTGATAGTTAAATAAAATACATTCGTCCCAATGTGCTAAAAAAAAGAATTTATACTCTTCTAGGAATATAAAATTTTCGAGAAAAGTAAGAATAATAACCAAATTGGATTATTATTTTAACTTACTGTTCTCGATTGGAGTATTATATTATTAGGATTCAGAATATATTTTGAATATTTGATGCCTATGATAAACTTATGAAACAGTTAAAATAAACAATATTTAAGTAATTTATAATACTATATGTATTTTTGTACATACACAGAAGTTTATGTTAAGTTAATATAAACTCATTTTAAGTAAGTGCAATGATGAGTGTATTTTAACAGTAAAAAAAAACCTATAAAAAAATAACTGTCACTTAAAAGAAGAAAACTAAAATTGAGTACGCTTTTTTCAGCAATAAAACGATAGTTTTCTACGTTTATGAATTTTTAAATTCTGCCCGATAAAATTGTGAAATTGTCTTTCTTTTCGAGAATATCATAGAAGCATTGAGCAAAAGTTTATTTTAAGATAACATACAATATTGAAACAAGAACGCCTTCTACGGTCAAGCTAGATCTTAGTGCTTTTATATATTTTACTTGTGTGATTTTTATATACCTTTTTTCAATATTCAACCGACTGTGTTATGATCGGAAAAGTAATTCGGCGCGCAGTCGGTTGAATTTGAAAAAAGATATATAAAAATCACACAAGTAAAATATATAAAAGCACTAAGATCTAGCTTGACCGTAAAAGGCGTTCTTGTTTCAATTTGTATGTTATCGGTCGAATATCCCTCTAATTTTTTATTTTAAGATCTTTTATTAATACTAGGACAAAATCAGTTTCTAAATAGTGAAAATAATATTCGTGTTTGGAATATTATCAACTTTTTGCTCTTTACCTCCGTTCCACGGCTATAATTAACTTGGTAGTGACGCTAGTACTTTCGCGAGACGGCCTTTTCGTGGTTAACGCGCGTACGTTTC
The DNA here is from genome assembly GCA_003595255.1 of Solenopsis fugax. NCBI lineage: Eukaryota > Metazoa > Arthropoda > Insecta > Hymenoptera > Formicidae > Solenopsis > Solenopsis fugax. The sequence continues at coordinate 30,550 of QKQZ01019727.1, forward strand.
ATTATTGGTCGTTGTCGCGGCGAGCAAACTAGAGGAGAGTGTATCTTGCGGGGAGGAAAAAAGGCGAACTACGAGGGAAAACGGGAAAACCGGAGCAGGAGTGAAGCGCGGCCGCGCAATTGTGTCCTTGCATTATTTTCTGCCGACCGTGTTTCGGCCTTTATTGCCCTGCGCCATGCTCGCCATAAACGTGTTTTCACTGAAGGAAGCGTTTTCCTTTTTCAGAAGGGAGTAAGAGCGCGACCCGAACTTCTCCTGTTTTCCCGATAAGGAGAAAAAGGGAGAGAGAGAAGGAGGGAGGGAGGGAGACCGGGCAGACCGGAATTCGTTTGGAATCGCGACGCAATATCGCGTTCCCCCATAAAAGTCCTCCTGAGAAATACGCGAGCGCGGAAGTTTATGACCATCCGAAAGTTTGTTTATGCATATTTCAACGCTCGCGCCAGGCACAATAGTCCTTCTCCCTTTCTCTCGGCAGCAAACCGGAGGTGAGAGCAGTGCCGTATTGTAACTCGTTACCGGCGTGCATTCGGTTGTCTGTTCTTTTGTCTGGCGATCGATATCGGCCGACGCCGGCGCTACGCAATATCGAAAAATATCGATGCATAATAATGAAGCTCTAAATATTGCACGCCGGCGCAATTTCAACGGCAATTACCGCGGAAAATCTTTTTAAGAGTCTGATAACGTTTACGAAGCTTGAACGTTTGCTCGCTGAAGTGAAGCTTTTTGCGCGGAAATGATTGAAGTCTGTTATAATAACTCGATAATAACGAGATATTACGGAAGTATTACTTATAGGTGGATATCGATCTTGAGATGGATATATTGTTAAAAATGTATCGGATACGGAGGATTCAATTTCAATCTTTGCGCAATTGAATTTCCCCGTAATCGCATTTTATCTTCCATTATGTAAACTATTCTTGCAGAATGCTATTACATTCTCCCCTCCCCCATTCCTCTATCGCGGAAAATTTTAGAAGCCTACTTTTCAGTTTGCCACATAGGAGTCTACTTTACGTTACATAAAAGCCAGATGTGCAGACGCATCGTAAATGCAAATAGGAGATTCTTTTCTCGATGCAGAAAGGACGCGGACAGCGTTCTTTATAATATATGATTCGGAAAATTGCGTAAGCCATTCTAAGCTGATTTTGTCAAATTATCGGATGTGTTCTCGTTGCGAAGAGAAATCGCATCAACGTGAACAAGTATTCCTTTTCCTGCTCTGAAAATATTTTGACATTTATATATAGTTCGCGCTTACAATTTCGAATAAAATCATTTCGCCGGCGGAAAAATAATAGAAAGGACGCCATGTGGTCGCCCTCTCTCAACAACTTATTTCGAAAGAAACGAAATTGTCTGAACGTACAATTCTTTTATGTCACTCGCGGTTAAAATTTTCTGAAACGATCATTTCGTTTGAAGGACATTAAAGAATGGACGTATGCGTTAAGAATACTTTTTTTTTTCAGTTTTGATTAGTACAATAAAAAAAAAGTTTGGTAATAGCTACCAAATGTTGAGTGAAATAATGCCAATTAAATATTCGGTTAAATAATTGTACTTTTCTGAATATTTAGCATATATTATCAAATTTAGTAATATTTACAAAATATTTAGAAAAGTAAAATTATTTTCAACATTTAGCTATTACCAAACTCTTTTTTCAGTGTAAAACAGTTTACCGTAAAATATTTAGTATTTTTTTAACTCCCTAAAATAATTTAGTGTTTACATTTGGAGAATATATCCTCTAAATCGAAATTACACGTAACAGAATGTATTATTCACTGAAAGATAGCGAATAGTTGTACACTGAGAAAAAAAATTGTAGTGGTGGCAAGTATAATGGGACAACTATACAAGTTTCGTTAATAGAATTATAACATATAGTTAAATGATATATTATAGTTATTGCAACTAAGTTAATGGTTCAGAGAACTAATCAAAAATAATTGTAATAATTATATAATACAGCATATTATATAGTTCACTTAAATATATATTATAATTCTACTAACAAAACTTGTATGGTTGTCCTCTTATAGTTGCCACCACTACAATTTTTTCTCTCAATGTAGTTATATAAGTAGAGTACCGTAAATCAGTAAGATTTTAAATGTAAATATAAATAATTCTTTATTGCAATGTGCAGAAGAACTGAGACAGAACTGATTATTATAAAAATAACTGCACAAAAGAGATTAAGAAGAACACATGCAATTGATGAAGCTACAATTAACTTGCTGTTACTACGCCTATCAGTAAGACCAAAATTAAGCAGATTGGTAAACAATACATAAGATTAAGAATAAAATAAGAATAAAATAATTAAAATACAAGTACATAAAATATAAATACATAGCTACCTACAACTTACTTTTATAAAACAAGACTAATAGGATTTGCACATGCACTCATGCACTCCGCATTCACATAAAAAAAAAAAGATTTAGAGAGTACCTTTCAGTTTTTGCTTTTTGCAAAAATAAGAGCAATAAATACTTGCTGGAGTGTGTCCTACATGTGTTTGCGCTTATTTCGTGGCGTATTTATTAACTTTTCGTCGACGCGTGCATCCAATGTCCCGCGTAAACTCCGGATAATCCGGACGCGAAACGGCGTCCGTGTGCAATCCGGCCCTCAAGTATTTCATTAGGAGGATTTAAATCTCGTATTTCCCTGTCGTGTAACCGCGGTACATTTACATGTAAATGCCGCGGCTCGCTTTAAGCCTCCGCATTTCCAGCCGTTTATGTCCGGCCGCCGTCGTTGAGTGAGTGACGCATCGCCATCAAATATTCTTCGCGGTTACTGCAGCCTGCTGCCGCATTATCTCGGTCCCTCCTGTCCCGCCTTTCGCCTTGCTCCTCGTCGCGAAACGGTCGCGAAGTTTCATCGCCGAGTGCGCCGCGTCACTCATGCATTTATTCGTCCTAATTACGGGGGAAGGCCGCAGGACGATCAGGAATTCTATCATCCTCCCTTCGCGCCTCGACCGCGAGTCGGAATGTTATTCGCTCGTTTTCGGTAGATAAAGGGAAACACGGACGTCTCGGAAGCGGTTATGCAGAAAGAAAGGTTCTGCGATACTCGCGGGATGAATAAACTTTTCTCTTGCGGCTCCGCGTTGCATTCAACCGGCGGCAGG
>QKQZ01019739.1:0-26330 GCA_003595255.1 Solenopsis fugax
AAATAGCTCTTTCGATACTCAAAAATTTTTGTACGTACGAAATCTATTCTCTTCGAGATATTTTAAAGTCTCAGTACTAATATTGAAGGCCATAACTTTCAAGCCTCATAATTCGAAAGTCCTCAATGACAAACTTTATTATAGCATTTTGGAAAGTTCTCGAAGTTAGAATATGCAATAATAAATGGGGATTTTTGAGTGTCTCATATTATGAGTTCCACGCNTGAGTGTCTCATATTATGAGTTCAACGCTTTGCGGTTTCACGATCACCAAATCTATAAATATTTATAATTAAGCAAATCATCACATTCCGTATGTTTTATTAATACAACTTTACTCCATCACTGCATGCAGAATTTATCATCAAATATTTGTTTATTTTATAATAAACAAGGTTTAAAGACTTATCTCAAAATATTGACAACATCCAATTTTAAAAAAAACTTTTTTTTCAACGACTGCACGCATGATCTAATAATGAATTTTCTACTATAATAAATAGATTTCACCCCAAGAGTAATAAGTTTATGATAGTACCAACCACATGCGTTTATTAATGTAGCAGAAACGTCGCTACCTCATATTAGGAACCTATCCCATAATAGGCTTTACCCTATACTTTCTTCAATAATTGCTCATTCCGTACACTGAAATGAATAACTGTATACTGCGGATTTGTTCTTCTGACGAAAATCAAACAAAAACGTTCGTAACTCGTTCGCGCAACGCCAGTGGATAGTTAGTTAAAAAAAACTGTTCACCGTGGACTGCTACTTGTCACGTGAAGATCATTACGTGGCAACGCAAGACCTTCGTTACCTGGTAATGGACAATTATACGCTACGCGCGCGTGAAGGCCGATCGATTACAATGTGGTGACAGTTGATTAATGTAATTAGATCACATTCGTGCTTACGCGGAGATTACGTACATATACGCCGTAACAGGTTGACCTACCCGTGAATAATACAGTATACAAGTGTGCGAGAACGCATTATGTCGATGTACCAATTGCAGATTTACGCCAAATTACGGGATCATGCCAAATGTAGATACGAACGACTGGCCTCACAAAATAAGGGAACGTAAAAAAATTAATTAAAAAATAAAAAGAAATGATGACCAAAAAGTATAGCGATTTTTAATATCTTTTCTATGTAATATTTTATGTATACGCTAGATACTCAACGCGACATGCAAAGAGAGGACGAAATTTTCATCGTGAGTCTTTTAAATATTTCTTTCTCGTCGTCGCGAGGAGATATTAGAGTCAGTCACATTCAGAACTCTGTAACCTACTGTATAAAACATATGCGGCGTAGTTACATACGTACGCTTTCGCATCGCTTTCAAAGCGTAATAATACCTTATTTACTTTTCCCCCTTTCCCACAATGTTTTCTTTCAATGTATCAGTACTTTTTTTATTTTATTTTTAATTCTTTTCACTTTCGTCGCGTTCTTGTTTCAATTTTATAGTCGTCACATTTACTGGCATTTTTAAAATATCCTATACTCTCATACAGCTTCGCACTGTGGACGTGTTCTTTCGGATTTGACAAACGAATATACAAACAGCTTGCGAAGGATACACAGAGGCAACGTCTTGGAATATGAATATGTGTTTTACTGTCGCAGTTTCATAATTATAACGACGTTGCACGCGAGAAGAGATAACGTTTTCTTCGCGCGCAGCGGAGCTTTTGCTACCTGCAGCTTTGTTATTTTCCTTGTCCGCGGGACAGACGACCGGAACATTGCTTCGTCTGGTTACGAAAATTGCTTAAGAGAATGACGACAAAATTGCTTTTCAAAAACGGCTAAATAAATAGAAAATATACTGAAAGATGTTTTCTAGCATTAGCCGATAAAAATATCATATAACGTAATATAATTAAGCTCGTTGAAATATTAAAATATTTTGCAAAGTGCACTCTTAATGTACAATCCTTTTCGCTCTTAGATATTCTCACTTTCTCAACTTTTATTCATAGATAATTAAATATATTTGAATTTTTTTGTAATATGTAATTTATTTGTGATTTGAATGTTTAAAGTATAACGACTGATAATGATCGACCCAATAAAGTTAAAATGTTTGTGTTTGATTGCATGAATAATGTTGATCATGATAATAAATATTTAGCATGTACACCTCGCTTGACTCACATGCTCCTCATAATATCGGCTTTATTTCAAATGTATTTTTGTTCAATAAAATAGCGTTTTGAGAAATAGATTAGTTACTGTAATAATAGCATTTAAAATTGGAATATTGAAGTACTTCAACTTGTTTTGAGTATCGTGAATATGTCATTAGTCAGATAAAAGAAATCGATTGACATGACATTTAAACATCGATTTCGAGCTCGAAAGATAAGACAGTCGCTGACACGCTGTAAGACAAATCGATTAGAAAGTACGTTAAATCTTTTATTGGTTATCTGTTCCCAGTTCTGGTTATCCGTTTTCTTTATATGTGCCATTACTAAAATCTGCGCCGTCTAGAAAGATAAATCGTTTCAACATCGCGAATTCGAAATGGAGTAAAATTTTTCTCCAAACTTCAGTTTCGGAAAAATAATAGTTCTTTCTTTCTTATAAAAAAAAGAAAGACTTTGTATGTCGCTGTAAGTGGGATTAATAAATTAACGCGCAGGACAAGCAGAATCGCGTGATTCAACTTGAATAGCTGTGAATTGAATTTTGTAATATTCTCCACGATCGTATAACTTTTCCTACGCGCCATTCAGGAGAAGAGCCGCACGATTAAGCGCAAAATCTTTCCTATATGCAGTTTCTCATAGAGACTACGAGCCCGGCGTAAATGCTTTAAATCAATGGATAAGAGTATAATCCGGATTTCTAGCATGGCATAATACGGTATAATGCAGTAGCTGTACATAAAGTATACCGTACAGCGTTATATCCTGTTGGGATTTTCGGCCATTGTCGTTAATCTACGTCGCGACAGATAATATGGTAAATGAATTTTTAATGTCCTCGCGCATATCCGAGTAGCGTTGCTATTGTTCGATTCATTGTTCGATCAACTTTTTAATTCCAATTATGTGATAATGTGGTAGATAAATCTATCGTAACGTGCAATGACCAGCTAAAATTTTCGTTATAAAATTTTCTTCGCTTGTTTCCACACAAAGAAGGTTCTTCTTAGAACTTATCCTCAAAAATGTGATAATTGGTAGAACAACACGATATTTCGAATTTTATAATTTTAGTAAAATTTTAATAAAATTTAATGGAACTATTTTATATTTTTTTTGTGATAGATATTAATAAATCAGAGAACATTACATAATTCTTCGAAAATACCACGTTGTCCCACTTTCATTATTTTGAGAATAAATTTTATGAAAAAATTTTGTCCGTGCATTTCTCATTTGCGGAGCTATATCAAAAATAATAATATAATTGTAGTAGAGGGGATGGCCCGTATTATTAAACCGCAGAGTAATTAAGTACCCTGAATTCCTGTCGCGTTCGCACCGACGCAATCGCCAAGGCACCAATGATCGTGCTCACGGCAATAATCGTGAGCGGGCTTGCACCACTGTTTATGCATCGGCGACATTTTATTGGACAGGATGTCCTCGTCAGCGCCATATTAGATTCCAAAGTGCACCGCAGGCGTGCATACCAACCCGCCGAGCAACACTCGCCAAAGCGCGGGCGAGATATTGCGATTGGTGGTGAAGACGGTAACGTGCCCGTGGATCGGGGTTAGAGCTCGGGTACCGAAGCCCCAGGAATCTCGATCCCCGAAGTATGCGGGAAACTTATCCAACGCTATATCGTAAAAAGCCGCGCCGTAACCGGAGGAGAGAGGGAACACTATCAAGGCGTTTAGACGGCGCGAAGAATCTCGCAGATTTCGCACCCAGATTTATATTACCCCGGCGCGGCGCCCTAACGCTCACAGTTTATTCCCTCTATTAGGTCGTGCAGGTCGGCTAATCTTATTACGCGAGCTCTCGTTTCCTCGCATTGCTAACGAATGGACGAGTATATACGGTTCCACGGATATCGAAGACCTAGACGTAGGATCGTTTCGATCGGCGCATTCGTCGTTTCTCCGCATTCCGTAACTTGTCGTCGTATACAGATAATAGGGATAAATCGATAATCGTAAAATACACCAAGCGAAAATACACCAAGCGTAATTGGAGATGCTATCAGCGTAATTCACATTCACCCGGTATAACGGTGGGACGTTATCGATGGATTGCCAAGTTTGCACATAATATAACGACAAAACCGCACCCAACTCCGTGGACAGATTAGCGGAGCCACCGACAGCGAAATCCGAGTAGCCGAAGCACAAACCCAGTGAGGCTACGGTTAATTGGGTTAATCAGGTTAATTGGACACTACACGGATCGGACGGTGCTATAAATTCAGGTAAGTTAGTGCGATCACGGCTGAACGTCAATACTGACCGGAAAGGTCGAAAAGGTGTCCGAGGATTGAAGAGAAGGGTAGGGCCACCGATAATGGCCCTTGGCTTGTGTCAGATCATGTTATTCTAATCCTGTCATTAATATTTCCGCTTTCAAGTCACGAAGGATACCGCTCGCAATAAATATTTGTTACTTCTAACGATCGAGCGCCTTTTGTCGCCGCGCCGTCCTGCAAAACAAACGGCCGGAAAAGCCTCTCGGTAGACGAACTTGATCCTGAGGTCCACGGAGGAGAATGGGGGGGGGGAACTCTTTTTCGGCGATCGCATGGCGGCGAGCCAAAAACCTGACGTGTTTACCGAAATAACAGGGTCAGTTGTTGCAGCTTGAGATCGGCACGAAGGGACGGACGCTTTCCCCCATTATCGGCTTATCGAGTTACCAACTTCATGTACTAATTATACTGGCGCCGTTTTATACGGCGTCCCAATAGCGATCACCGAAACCTCCGCCCACAGTGCAGCGCACCTGTTTTTCCGCCGGTGGCGAACAAACATTTTTTTCCGTACACCCGGATATGCATATGCGCCCGGCCGCGCAAACAAGCGCGCGCAAAGCGCTTTTTCGAATATCCATCGTTCGATGTATCGAGCAGATCGCTTCGCGCCGATTGACTTAACTCGATCGCTATCCGATGAGATTTATGTGTAAACACGTCGCAGCGGTATCGCAAATCATAAAATACAGCACCGTTCGCGTGCTCGTGAATACAGCTGGCCTGGCGTAAAAATGACTTCCAAGTTTTTACACGGTGTATGCTATCGTATTTTTTTCTCGCGTTCTGCGGTTTATGAATTCATTAAAATTGCGATTTAAAAAAAACACTCGTAATTCTTTTTTCGTAACCGCTTTTCGATTAATTCTACTTACGTTCGAATCTACATAAATAATTATAAACGATGGTAAGTCACACGCTGCGACAAAGATGGAATATTTATATCAAAATAACGTTGCGTGGAAGACATCCTTCGGATTCGTCTTTCGTACTTTTCAGAAAGAGAAAACGTAAATGGGACGCGTTTCGTTTTTCCTGCTTCGCTGAGAATATGTTTCGAAAGTGCGCATATAACACGAAATCCTGCGGTCTGAAAGGAAGGAGCTAGTCTCCTTACCTTTGAGAATCAGCTTCACCCTTAGGTTATACGATAGGGCGACGGTTTTTCCACAGATGGGTGATTCGCTCAGTTCGAAAGCGCATTTCTACGTAACCCTATACGAGAGGAATGAACATAACAAAGTATACTTTCCTCGACACCTTTGTTTAGCTCAATTCCTCTTCTGTCTACTATAAACGTTTAATTCACCGTATTTAGCAATTATTTTTTAATAATAATCAACAATTAATACTATATTATTTTCCAAAAAATATCCCCACAGAAAAAAAATTAATATTGAATCAACAATACATTGTTCCATATATAAGAAAGAATATAAAATCTTGGAAGAATATATAATCTTAAACAGACATAATTTGTTTACATGGAGAAAATTTTTCTCTTCACGTAAGCAAATTATGTCTGATCAAGATTATCAAATTCTTCCAAGAAGATTTTATATATGAAACTTGCTTATATATGAAACAATGAATTGTTGATTTGATACTCATTTTTTTCTGTGCATTGCGTTTTAGGCATTACAAAAATAAAAAATGTATTAATTTATATATTTTTTTCCATCTTTTTTTCTATAGTATAATATAATAATAATTTGATCGAATGTTATGGATATCGCGTTGTATTCATTGGAATTTCCATATGTACCAAAAGTACCATCTTATTTTTCCATTCATGGCTTTCTCCGTATAAAGGTGTAGGGCTGTTAAGCCTTTGAGTGGCCCGGTAAATATCCCCTAACATCATCACGACCTTCTAAGCCGTTAGTGTGAAAAACCCGCGAGAAATCGGTTTCCAAGGTGTGAAGGATCTCCCCCGTGGGTCGGTTGCTATGCGAGTTAATCCGTCGCGCCAGCATCCTTCGCACTCTGTCGATTTTTACGAGATCATTTTTTAGTCGTCACCCTCGGTCGCAAGTCCTATCCCCGCGCGTCAACCTCTTCTTAACTTAGCCACGAGACGATTTCACGGGTGTGCCGAACCGATTGATGCTCGATCGTCATCTCGCGATTTGATCTCCGTGCTTGATATCCCTTTTGAGAACCGAGAGAAAGTTCTGTGGAAAATATCGACTATTTCCGCGACGGAAACCGTTGCAATATGTTCTCGAATATCAAGGGAGAGAAACACGTCCACTTTCTTTGAGCGCGCATATATTTTATAGGGGTGTCGTTTTGTCACAAAATCGTATTCGAGAACATTTCAATCGTAAAAATGTTATTTACTATTGCACTTCTTTTTATGCAAGATTATTATTAACATCTATATATTTTTCTGTATAATAGAGATTTTAGCGTGAAGAGCGCAATCTATTTATAAACATAATTTCAAACATTAATATTGACTTATCTGCACATCATACATTAGTACTAAAACTTAGGCTGCGAATACATCTTAATCAGAAATATATCTTGTATCTCTTGTCGTAAGAGTGAGATGTCCCAAAGTGAATCAGGATAACGTTCGGGGGTTAGATATTCCGATCCTGTAGGTAACAACCGGAAATACGCTTTGCTTATTCTCGATTTGCGATATCGCGCGGAGGGCGCCAAGACTGAAACAAATGACTGTCGCATAAATTACGATGGTATCTTGACATTCCTTGGCATTGCAGACGTTTCGGATCCTCCATGAGAGAGGTCTCAAGGCGCTCTCGAGATGCTATTATCACCAGCGTAGGTTTTAAGGTTCAAGGACCATTCAGTATTGAACGACGATACTCGCGAAATGCAGCCACAAAGAGAAAGTCGATTTATCGCGTCGTGAAAGTAATCAGTTTCTTCCATTACCAAAGAGCCTCTCGTCATTTATACACATAGAATTCGGGCGAACAAGCTTCATAAATAAAAACACCTTCTTCTGGCCATTATTTTCATTGAAATAACAATTGCAATTTGCTTTGACTTTTTTATATCTCTAGTTCAATAAATATAAGCAATGAGAAAATTTTTAATTGGATAAACAAAATTCGTCCAATGTGTCCAAAAACATGAAATAAATTTATATAAGAAAAGAGAAAAGAGAAAAAAAAGTGGCTCAGTTTTTTAAGAAATTCTTTTGTCAGTTAGCAGCCTCAATGTTTCGTTTCAACTAAGACACGAACTTTATGTATTCAAGTTTATTTAAAAATATTACAGACAAGAGAGAGGGTGAAGTGTGGCTGCAGCAAACTTAGTTCGCGCGTGTCGAATTAAGATAGACGTAAAGTACGAGGAATAATCAAAGCGTATTTCAACTCTCCTGTCGCAAAACGACAAAGCCAAAACAAACGATGGTCGTATAAATTACGATGATATCTGGCGGTGGTAGAGCTCGAATGCCGGAGAAATAGTCGAGTAGTCTCGAGTGTTCTCTCACTCTTGATACTCGTTACCATGCCGGCCGACTTCGGTCCTAGGTTCACGGCCGGTCGATTTACTTAACGAGCACCTCGCAAATATCCGCGAGGTTTTATCGATCCGACGACTCGCTTGACACCCAGTAACATTGGCATTCACAGCAAATGACTTTACTAAGTAGTCGAATCTCACTAATCGAAATCTAATCTAATCTCTCAAACGAGATATTTGATCAATGACGAGAAAGAGAGGGGGGGGGGCAATCCGTTTAAGCGAGGAAATTAAGGATAATTTTGTATTGCCGGCTAAATAGGTAAGGTATTCAAAAAAGTTTATATTTACGAGAGAACCGCTGAACCGCCTTCTCGAAGGTATTTTGGCACGGGAGGAGCATTCACGAGCAAATAGAAAATCGTAATCCGGCAAATCGAGCTCTGCGACAGGCATTGAGAAATATTTCCAAGATACCTGCTTGATAGTATTTTCCTAATGTAAGCCCTCGCCGTAGCGTCTCACGTATCCGGAGAGCCCCTATTATATTACCACGATAGCGAGGTGTTTCAAAGGGAAGGAATTCAGTGGATTTCACGAAAATCGACGAACGATTATTGATGCACGGAAAAAAACTTCGAATCACGCGCAAAATTATTACCCGCGGTTATAAATTCAGTAGTTTTATCAATCACTGAGTAGAGATGTCGTGAGATGAGGGACAAGCGCGCGAGTTTAAGTGGCGTGGGAAAGTAGAAATGCGAAAGCGTTTGCCGCCCATCCATCATCCGATCCGCATTTATCGTATCGTTTGGCATTGGTCTACCTGCTCTTCCGGCTGCTCCCATTGATAAGGGAGGTAAGTGTACCCATCGCACATTTCGCTACGGAAGAAGACGGACGACTTTGGATGATGACTAGTTTTCCGTCCGTCATTTGCGCGTTTCATTTCGCAAACCGAATCAATCAGCGCCGTGATAAGTTACATTACGTGCCAACGTTTGACCTGAAGCAGGGCTAGTGGCTCTCTAACATATTCTGCAGTAAATCAAGCGATGTAATCAATTACATGTAATTCTATCAGTGTAAGTCTCGCATATTGTGACAGAACAGTTGTCTCGCTTTTACGATTTTTTTACATCTGTCCGTAGATCATACTGCGGCTGATGGAATAGCTGTACACTTCAAGCATAGTTTTTATGCGCCGTAAACTCTTTTAACGCCTTCTATGCGAAACCATTAAGGACGACTCGCGAGTTTTCTTACGACGTGTGAGGCACGGCCGATAGTACAGACATAATACACGACTTTACATCCAATTTATTGGCCACGCAAAAGTTGAAACTGCGTGTACACTATGTTCCTTGGAGCACCGCCGGAACGACTGTTCGTTGAATAAACGACTGGCAAAAGTGCTATACTAGCGTTAACTCGCGTAAAAGTAAACTTTCATATTGCCGATTCTAGGGCGTTAAAATTTCGATGTGTATCTCTCCGGTTACGTAAGTTTATAAGTACTTGTATTATAAGCTCTCTCATATATGCTTTATTATACAAATCTCTAAGAAACACCTGTGATTCTTATGATTCGCCTACTTTAGCGTAAAGTGTGAAATTATAACGTGCGCTTCATTAAAAGTACTGAAAATTGTAAATAGATTTAATCATCAGTCATTTGCAATATTTTCTATTGAAATTCCATAAAATAATCTCCGTATTACAACCAAACGCAAATCTACGTAGTTATTGAAAATATAGCATATTTTACGTTATACTGAAAAACCATTCGTGTAAACCGAGTTGACAATTCCTATCAAAATGGAAACTTTTGAGCACGCGATTGGCCGGCGCGGCCCACTGTGGCGATTGTTTCAAAAGCACAGAAAGATTACAATTTCTCGTATAATTTCGTCTATATTCTGGTTCATGTCGAGTAGAAACGTTCAGCACGGCCGGGACGGTATCGTGATACGCTAATAACTGTGAAATTAGCATAACGTTACGCTACATGAAGGAATGACGGTCGCTCATGCTGGTGGCCAACCGGTGCTCAAAAGGATTAAGCGTAATACGCGGCAGGAGTTCCAGAATTAGCGGCAGATGTCTCGGCACTAATATCTCGTTCTCAGCAAAAAGGCGAAACAGCACCGATCGTGCCACCATCCATGATAAACTGGCCGGATATACGAGTAGAGGAATTTTTGTCCGCCACTTGGCGTGTCCATCAGGCCCGATGATGCTTGCGCGAACGACAAAACATCATCCTAGTCTAATCGGAATGACACAAGCGATTGGAACAAGAATTTAATAGCCGTGAAACCTTGGGCTGCGTGTTCGGATTTATTGGCTTGACAGGCAAAGTTTTATTTAAGGATACTAGTTTCAACTCTGGCAAACCGGTATCGGTGTTTATTTTAAATTTTACGTGCAAAATATCGATTGATGTATAAAATATGGTCAGAAAATATTCCATTTATAAGCACTATTAAATAACGAACCCGTGATATTTTGCGTTTATTTTGAAATTCGAGCCGCAGTCTTTTTATAGATTTATATCGTGATATTTTGCGACTTCTATGAGATATTTAAACAAAAAGGAAAAATAATTGTAAATATCTTCTTTATAAACTAAAATTCTTAAAATTATTTTCGTAACAAGTTACACAAGCTAAATATATTAATTAAAACATATTTAAAAAATAAAAAAATAAAATGTGTATAAAAAAAGATTATATACAAGATACAGAAATGAATCAAATTGACGATATCAGAATTTTTATTGATTCCGCTATTTTCCTAAAGAAATTCTATTCTAAAATCTGAGATTAATATTATATAAATTTATGTTTTAATTATTGACACAATTATCTTTATAATAACAAAGTTAGAGAATCTAGAAATATTGTTTTAAAACTTTAAACATTATATTAATATATTCAAATGAAAAATGCCATTTAATATTTGGCCTCTCTCACGATCACAGATTTACGAAGCTTAATAAAGCTTATGCCAAAAACAGAAAACTATTAAAGAGTTAAAAAAATCTAAAATAATTTTCTTGGGAAGTGTTAAAATAATAAGAATACGTGAAATATTTAACACCTTATTCGGGTACGTGCCAGCCGAAAAAGAGCCACTTTAAGATTACTAAAAGTTACAGCTGTAGAACTCGAAAAAAATCATCATTCACATCTGCCAGAATCTAGATTTCTTTGCATACGTTAATAAAAATTCACGCAGGCAAGAAAAGAATAACTACTAGCCAGACACTGGAGCAGGCTTGATTCGAATCTGACTGCACTTTATTTTTCCTAATGCGGGCCTGCTGCGGGCTATATGTTACCTGTCGCGTCCCCGACCGGTAGTAGCGCGATCTCAAAGAAATCACCGACCGCCAAATAAATCCCATCCTTGCTATCGATTGCCTTCCGGGGATGTATCGTTCGTGCGCTTGCTTTTGCTAATCCCCTATCGCCCAGCGGGAGTTGGTACATGTCCGTGTAAACATGCGGTGGATCGATGTCGCCGCGAATGAAACATCGAGCGATCGGCCAGCGCAAACAGTTAAAAATATATATACATGCACGTATACATATGTACATATGTATATACGTTTGATATGCGCGGATTTACAACCCGCCACGAGCAGACAGACAGCGCGATGTAAATCGGCGAGTGTGTGAAAAATCGCCGCTACGACATAGACGTATACGCGTAGCGCATAATTTTAAGTGCTGTAGAAGCGTATCAGCAAAAGTCTTTTCGAGATCCAGAGAAAAATATTGTACAGCGTAATCGGATATCAATCAGATATCGTTATAGAAATTATAATAAATGTATTCACATTTATTATACCCTTATTATACCTTTTAGTTTTTGTGTTCTACATAATTTTATATGCAAGATTGAAACATGAAATATATAGCTTACATCTGTCGAGCGAACTTTGCGACTGAGATTGCGGCGAGCGAAATATCTCGTTAAAACGATGCAAGGCCCGCGCACGATACTGGGATAAGAGAAAAGAAGAATTCGCGATACGCGTAATTAAGGTGATATATCGAGCTCGATAGCACCCGAGGTGTTCTCGCACGAGAGATTCGTGCTAGAGAAAAATATCTCTCTGGTTTTCCAATGTACTCCGAACGCGCCACAGGCTCACAAAGGAGCGTCGGCAAAAAAATGCCTACCGTTATCGGCAGGAGACCACACATTTATATTAAAATAATATTGAGATTCGCTGGCTGCGTATAATTAAGGACGCGTCCCGACGGCAGCCTCGCGATCGGACAAGCCTTCAATTTCTGACAGACATGGATCTAAAAAAAAAAATTCCGTCGAACGTCAGAGAAGTCGAAACGTAGAACGAACCTCTCTATCTTCATTAATCCGCGGCAGCGGGGTTTGTGAAAAATTTCCACGCGCGTCTAACTACCCTCTCTCGCCACGCAAATCCGCCGTCTCTTTCGTGTTCGTTCGTCGTCCCTTTCACGTTATTACCGCAAACCGCGTTGCATTTCGGCGACGGCGACGCACGGCAGATATAACGATTTGCAACTTTATTCAACGGCGTTATCGCGGCTATATACCCTGTTACGGCTACTTTCCACGTGCGCGCCGTTGCCGTCCATTGAGCGTAATGACGCGAAAAAAAGAGCATGTGCCGAGATTCGTTTTAATTAACTGGTCCACGTGCGCCGCAGTTTGTAGTTTTCAGTTGGTAGCTCCCGACGGGCAAACAAATGTTGGAAGTCGAATCCTGGATTTAGAGCACGCAGCAAGTAAAAATATTTTGCCAGCGGACTTTCAGATTTTCAATGCAAAATATTAAACACAAATTTCATTCTAAACAGTTAAACAAATAAGGGACAGATGTGAGTTTCTTGTTTTTCGAACGTGCATTCATCACTGTAATCAATTTGTCTATTTCACGGTGAAAAAATTGCAGTGATTTGGAAGAAAGACATACACTTAAATTAATATCACGTTTTTAAAAGAAAACTTGATATTAAATAAAGAAGCTTATTCCAGATACGTGATATTTAAATTTGTTCGCTCATTTGACAAATATTCCGTAGTATGCGTCCACTATTCTGGCTTCATTAGCCTAAAAAGTTAATGCCAGATAAGCGGACGTTTACGTATTCTTTTAAAGATTTGAACAGCTAGAGGGATGAGCTTAGCGTATATGAGAAACTTGCGCGATGCCAGAACGCGAGTTCGAATATTCCACAGATTCCATCAGCCGCGTCACTTTGTGCTAACACGAGGTGTCCCAAATGTCGTTTTCGTCGGCGGGACGGTGTCGTTCTTCGATGCGATGCTTATAGAATGCAGGAGCGTATATTAGATTTACATGTAGATAGTGCTCAAGCAGCCAGGCGGTATAGACGAGAGAGAGAGAGAGAGAGAGAGAGAGAGAGGGAGAGGGAGAGGGCAGGCGAAGGCCAAACACTTTGCAAGGAGTAAGTGCCCTCAGGGCACGAATTGAAAATCAGGACTTCACAACCTAAGCTAAGATAGGATAAACTGGGGAAACGCGTAGGCGAAGGGAGAGACGGGAGAGGGAGAGGAGGGATTTCGTTCGTCTACGGTGTCTACGCTTTCGCGAGGCGCGTTGCAGACGCAGCTCTACGAGAAGATTCGGCACGCCAGCAACGAGAGAGAGGTGAGCGGATTGAATATTCAGCTCTGGTATGCGATGCGTCGGAAGAGCTTCAGTCTCCGTGCATTAGCAAGATTTTCGTTTGGTGGTGCAATTATATATCCAGGGTACGCGCGGAGACGCCGCTGCCGTTTGGATTGCCATCGTCGACGCGGAATACACCGAGGCATGCTTGCGCGACGTCTTCACGTTTAAACGTTCCGTTCTCGAGCAGACGGAATTAGCGCAACGTCGATAGCATCCGTACAAATGTAATAGTTTTCAAAGATGTGTGAGCAGGATACGAAGGTGGCATTAATAATCGATGATTTAAACAGTTTCAAATCGTATTTCTAAATTTATAGTCGATCAAAAATTGAAGATTAACAATGTGTTCAATAACGATATAGATAACAATTAATAATTGATAATTGCAAAATTAATATTATCTCTACACTTCAATATAAAGTATAGATGATTTGAAGTATTACTGCATACGATATGAATAATGTAATTTTTCCTTATTATATGTACATGGAAAGAACGGTTTTGCTCAAGTATCTAAAAATCTAGCTGAATACAGATTTAAAAATGGAAAGAAATGAAAATTAACGATAATAACAAAGAAATTTGAATAAAAATCCATAAAGGCAGTTTTCACGAAATAATTTTCATTTCTTTCTCTTTAATCCATTTGATGGATTAATAAGAAAACGTAAATTAATGTAAAAAAATAAACTAGCTTCCAGGAAACTCTCATCGCGATACATTCAACGTATCAATAAATGACTAAAATTTCGCTACTATCTCGCCGCCATTATTGCAAGAGTAACGCTGAAAGAGTCTGCTGTACGAGCAAAGCCACCATTTTCGTAACTCAGAGAGTACGAGATCGTTCGCTTATCTCTCTTCCAGCTCGGCAGTTAATGGTAAGGCGCGAAATTTCACAAAGCTACAGTTCGTGCGAAATTTGTGCCTAGAAGCGGTAGCTATGCCGGACACGAGTCGAGCCGATACGATCGCGGATGGTACTTGCGGGACTTGCGTCTCTCCCAGGAGACGTCGATGATGATGGCCGCAGCCGTTTCCCTCCCTCTCGAATTCTCCTCCTCGCGAATTTCGTATTCCGCGCCGTAGACCCGCGCTCACGAAGTTAAACTAAGTGCAGTTTGTGCTCACTGGCCATCATAACGCCAGGGTGTATCAGGTCGATTGGGATACGTGCCGCATTCACCCTACTTAAG
The DNA here is from genome assembly GCA_003595255.1 of Solenopsis fugax. Classification (NCBI taxonomy): domain Eukaryota; kingdom Metazoa; phylum Arthropoda; class Insecta; order Hymenoptera; family Formicidae; genus Solenopsis; species Solenopsis fugax. Next base: position 14,809 of record QKQZ01019739.1, read on the forward strand.
CCACGGTTTCGTGTTCCGTTCTCGTTGCCGAAGCTTCGGATAAAATTAGATATCCGCTTCGATATAGCCGCTATATAGTTATATAGAAAGCACCATCTGCTCGTGCAATGCTGCTGCAATTAGCGTCGACCGAAAGAGCTCTTTGGTGATTACGTTTCTGGATGTGCGAAGGCTCTCGACGCGCGTACACGCGTAGGCAACGAGTAGGTTCTCGGCAGAAAACGAAGAAATGCGAATTTACTGATGCGGTTCGATATATCTTAATCCTAGGCTGTAGATATTGAGCGGTATTTTTTTATAATATAATATAATTTAACGATATTTATAAAATATTTATAATTTAGATCTTTATAAACACAAATAATCCAATTATTAATTTAGAAAGAAAGAAAAAGTAAGTACCTATCAAATTCAATCTGCGGACTGCTAATCAAATTTACGTTACGATAATTTTGTAGAGTTAATTATATGTGACTCTCAGTATTTTAAAATGTGAAAGAAATGCATAATTAGAATGCTTAGAGAAATGTAGAGTCTACCTTCATGTAACCGGGAAATAAGATAATACAATAAGACCGAAATGAGAATTTCGAAGAGCATGCGAAAGAAAATAATTCTTTAACAACGTTTACATATTTTCACAGTGGCAATCAGTCATCTTTGTTTAATATTATCGTGTCGGATATTGATTGCGGAACGCAGATATTCTTTCGTTTCACGGTCATATCTCTTATTCGTCCGCTGCACCGACGAAATTAAATCATTGCCAAGCGGTCTCAGTTCCATCGATAACGAATGAGCATCCATAAAATCCAATATAATAAAAAGCACTTTTAATAACCGACAACGTGCATTATCGCTCTTAACGAGATTTTCATAACGTGGCGTACGTGACATTGATTTTAATACTATTTTTTACGACGTACGCCTCTCGTCACCGTGCGTTTCAACTCATACATATATCCGTCGATCCCTTTATTACTGTTACGAAAGAAAGCGCATCATGTGCATCTATCGCCTCGTTAATAGTCAACATCGGGGAGGAATCGTGACATGGCTCATTCCGTGCGCCAGGTTGAACGTCGAAACGTGCTCGGCGAATCGTAAAACATTTAATAAAATCAAAATGACAGTAAAATGAAACGCGCAGTGAGTTGGACCGGCCGACCGCCGATGTACGCTCCGCTGAAGTTGATTTCATATTGTCCGGCGTTTAATTATATTATATCTCATATATATCCCGCCCCTCACAGCGGCGTTAATGGCCGTGAGCATCGGCCGCGGTCAATTATGTCAATCGTGATGCCGCTGAAAACGCTGCGTTACTCACGTGCGACTCGTCGAGCGAGAATGTCGGACAGCGAACGCGCACGCTTTATTAATTCGATAAAATGCGATTAGGTACGGCGGACCACGGACGCTGTGTAATAACGCGATGATTAAATGGGAATTAATTAAGGTGTACGTGTTATCGCTTCTTCGTAATTTACGAGCGAGCTGAATCTAGGTTAAAGAAATTAATGAAACCTTATTAAACTTACTGGCGGATATATAATTTAAGAAGCGAATGCGCAGGGGTGCTCCGTAATTTGCTATTTGGATATTAATGGATTTTTCGACAAACTTGCTGGTTTCATTTTTAAAAAGATTATTAATTCATGACTACAAATGCATAGAGTAGAATAGAATGAAACGGGTAATACAGTTAAAATATTTTGCGTCGATTCAGACTAGACAGTTGGATATTACGATTATTGGTAAATTGAAAACGTACGGGAACTAGAAGTAATTCCGACCTTTGAAGGGGATTCAAGCTATAGTCATTCGGTATATTCTTGGATTATGAAACGGTAGAGGGATTTCAAGCAAAGTGCAGTATCGTCGGTGCAATTCTATTCTGTTTCACTAGCTTATCCTTTCAATATTATGTACACGAAATTGAATAAAGAATCCCATATGCTATAAAGCACATATTCAAGTCGAAATCGAAGAGATTTTGACATTTTGTTAATTGTATAAAGATATAATTTAATCAATTTATTTAAACGTTTATCGTTTCTTCCTCTTTGAATAAAATATCGGCAAATAATTGCCGTAATTGACGACTGATGTGTCCTTTCGCGCGACTGTACCGAGATTGTCGTAACTCATAGTAAAATTTTAGAACCGGAACTCGTTCTAGTTAGAATAGAGTCATGAAAGAACAGGAATGCGAATTACAAAGGTGGACCGAAGTGCACCACGGGTCTTGGTTTTATATGGTCGTAAAAAGCATCCATCATAGAGACTGTTGGTTATCACCGGCAGTACCGTAAAAAAGAAGTAACGTTCTCTTCGCAAAAATTCCGGATTTTGAGACTGGTTGCCGGCATCAAATTGCGGCTACGTGCTCGTAAGAGAATTTTTTTCAGACTGAATTCGAACCGCTGTTAGTATTGTGTCGAGCTATTTGCACTTTTATATAGAGCAACATTAAAATCAGTCAGCGCGTCATGCAACTTATACATCCTTTACATACATGAAATCAGTACACCGACTATATCGAATAATTAAAAATATTTAATTGCCCGTAACAGTATACTGAATTAAATATTTTCAGCATACTTTTAAATTAAAGATTTGCGGTGGCATAGAGAGTGATAATTGACAAAAATTCAATCAATCAATTATTTTCAATCAATTATTATAGCATAATCTATTTATTTTTAATAGATATGTTACCTCGAATAAAGCTTGCATCCAATATATACGGCTTGTTATTTAATTTTCATATTTTTAATACAATGTCGCTCAATATAAAGGCAAAACCATTGTCGTCAAATCAGTACCTGATTTAAATTCACTACCAGCCATTTCGCTGAAATTCACGCCGAGCGATCCCGTCCAAAGACACCGTCTGGCTCGCGCCTGGGATGCAGAAAAGAGAGAAAGAGGGAGAGGCGATCGGTAACGGTAACGGATACCCGGCAAAGACGAAACTTGATTTTTATGGCGGACAAGTTTTAATCAAGTTCGGGAAATTAGAAGAAAACCTCGGCGAGCGATGCCGCCACCCTCGCGCAATCCTCCGCCTACTCTTGCTTTCCACTGCTCGGATTTCCCCTTGTCTCCCATCGGCTTCAATCCCTGCACGCGGTCCTCTTCTCACTTTCCACTCTGGAACAGGATGCTGGGGAAACTCGATAAGTAGGAAATGGGCAAGTTGGCACGTTTGCTAACTTCATATGTCTGCCCTCTGCCTGATATCGAGAGGTCAAAAGAAACCACACCCGTCCACTTTTGCTTTCCCTCTTCTTATTTCTTTTCTCACCTTCCTACTGCGAACGTCCCCTCTCAAAAAGATCTCCGAGAGCAGGCGTCCGTGATACTTATTTTCTTTTTCCTCCTATGCCCGTCTTTCATAAGTACTTTGAAATATCCGAATATCTTTGTTAAAACACGAATAGTAGAAGATACAAGCAAGAAAGAAAGGTAAAATTATAATATTTTATAATTTATATAATATATATTATTTTATAATACGTTTCGATTTTTTTTATGTAATTTAGCTTTAATATAATTTGATCTCATATTCATTTTTGATCAGTTACTTTTGATTAAATAAATTTTTTTACTTTTATTGAATGCACTTTTGATCGTCTACCTTTTCGAAGTCTTTTTTTGGAAGGTCTTTTTTGTTAAGTTAGAATATAACCGAGAATGTAAATTGAAATACAATGAATGATTCCTCAACAAAATTATTTGGAAAAAAATAACTTAATTTTAAAGAAAAAATTTTAAACTTGAACAGGAGTAATTAGAAACAATGCATAACGTCTAAAAATACGTATGACAAATGGATAAAGTATACCATTATTTTCCTTAATTTTAAAAATGAATTTTGACAATAGAGCGATCGTTATATTAAATAATGCCAGTTATTTGATATTTTTACTAGATAATTTGTTTAGTATTTAGCCTTTAATGTTTGTTATATTCAAACAAAACATATGAACTTGTTTATTTGTTAAATAGAAGCAAGTGTATTAAAAAGGATAATTCTATAAACTAATCGCTTCGACATCACGCTTATTAAAACCGCTTATCAAAATTTATGGAAACATTTAACGAAAATCGTCAATATGGGACACAGGTTATGCTTCCATTCATTTGATTCTGTAGAGACATAACAATAGCATATTAATACCTCTACGCGTTTTCATATATAATATTAATTTGTCATTGATGTAATGAATATAATTAAGTACAATAGTCTCCGCTCTGAATATATTTTAATACAAATACGAAACGTAGTGTAATATATTCATACAAGCAAGTAAAAAAATACTGCTATTATATTTAAAGCATTTTTATATTATAATTTAAAGCATTTTTATGATTTTTAGCATTTTTTATAATTTTGTTATTGCTTGTAGTTATTATTACTGCGGAAAATGTAAAATAAGGTTTAAATTTTTTATAAGCATATTTTATTGTACCGAACACATACCAATCACGAGCCAATATTTGGTGTATTTAGAAAATGTGATTAATTACGCGCATAAATGATTTCGCGATAGGTAATTCATTATCTATATTAATAATAATATGTTTCACGCAATATGTGCATACACCTGATTACAATTAATGTTATTTGTTATTATTATTTCATTGCGGTTATATCTCGGACGACGTTTATTGCAACTAGGTAGAGAATTGGTTTTAATTGAATAAATTTCCGACAAATGTCGGGTAATTATTTTCACAAAGAGCGTGACATTTACGCAATTGGTTCAAACAATCTCTTTATGTGTACAAATCTAATTGTCTTGACAAGAGATTTCAATCCGCAGCAACACAATGGCGAAATCAAAGGCAAAATCGTCACATGAAAAACTTGGGAAAACTCTTGTTCTTCCAGGGTCGTCAAGTTTAGATGGGGTCCCAGGCAATAGATAGACCTTAGCCTTAATGCGATTTTACCAGCAATTTTACGCTTCCGGGTATTCCGGAAAGCCACGCAAAAAAAAAAAGGGAAAGTCGGCTACGTGCTACAAACGTTCCTGCTAGGGAGAAAAAATGGAAATTCCCTCGAAACCTTTTTGCCATACTCTCCCGGGAGTGTCGTAAACATCGATGAAAGAATCCTTTGAACCTGTCGCCAATCGGAAACTACCCGGATTTAAATCTTCATCTCACAATTACGAGTGCCCTGGGGCAGAAAATTGACATTTGTGCCGCTGGATCCTGCTTTCTACAAAAATATGTTGATCCTTTCATCGAAATATTAACCCGACGGTTCGTTTAAATATGTATTATACGAGGATATGCTCTCGACCACACTTCGCTAACTTTTATCAAATAAAACGATTTAGCGGAACAGCGCTATATTCCAAGTTAATAAGAGCGAGATATAAAAGATATGCAATACTTTTGTTAAAATAAATAATATTTGTTACAACGTAACAGATATTTTCTAGACACGTAGCATCAGTTTACAATGTACTAGACTTTACTTAAGATCCTAAGCTTCATACTTAAATCACCTTTTCCGTGAATCTTTCCGTTTTAACAGTAACTAACAATATAAGCAGCATAACACGTTTGTACATAAAGTATCACTACGCAACTACGTGCGCAATCTCTTAGTGAGCTGATTCATAAATGATCAACGCCCCTAATTATGAAGTTTAATGGCTGCCGCATTCAGAAACTGCGACTCCTCGTAAAATCGTATCGGAGAGATCAGAAGCGCGTAATACCCTTTCCTCTGTTTGCCTTATTGCGTCGACTCGAAACTTTATCCGTCTACAACCCTCTTCACCATGTGCGCCTGAACCGCTGAAACAATTGCGGCAGTCAGCACGCAAAAAATTCGCCCCGACAACACGCGACATCCGCGAATGATTCTTTTTTTTTCCCTGTGGGTTTACGAGAAACCGGAACCGCCAATTATCGCCGCCGCAATCAAAATGCAAATGAGTATTAATCGAGTGCATGCCGGGGTAATCGCTCGATGCATCCTTTTTCCGCTCAACGCGCTTTCCACCGGCTAGAACCCCTTCTAGCCTTTCTGACCGTCCTCACCGACGTTCTCCCTCTCATGTCGTAGGGACGTTTATGTACGTATATGCGTGGCACTATGGAACGAGCCGTGTACTGCAACGGCGCACATGCGGCGATGCAGCTGCCGTTGCTGCTGTACAAGCGCTGTAATTTACCGCCGGTACAATTAGTTTGCGTATATGAACTAGAGGCCCGTTCGATGTAAACTATGAATTCGTATCTGCGCGGTACACACGCCGGCGTGTTCGCTGCGCGAGGATTGCGATTAAATGCAAATCGTCGAAGGCCTCCGAAGACCCCATGGGAGATCGCGGGCCGAGTCGTCGCGCCACATCGCACCGCGACGAACACCCTCCCAGACCAGACGCGACGTGTTCTTCCGCATATAATCGCACGGTAATTGAATTTATGCGGGTGTTCCTTTATAGTGCAATACGCTGCAGATCGTTAATTAATTTGCGGACCGATTTTATGGAAATCCGAAAGTTTTGCATTCACGCTGGGTAAAAAATTCTGATGAAACGTAACTGTTTCTATCTCTTGTGATTTGTTTAGATTAGCTTCTTAAATTTAAATTGAACAAGAAAGCCTTCTACGGTCATAACTAGATCTTATTGCTTCATATTTACTTGTGTGATTTTATATATCTTTTTCAAATTCACCCAACTGCGCGCCGAATTGTTTTTCCGGTCATAACACAGCTCTAAAACAAATAAGAATAAGTAATATCACATTAATTAAATTGAAATCAATTTAATAACGACTCCCGTACCGGAGATTCGGGAGGTCCCAGGTTCAAACCCTGGCTGAGGTGATATTTTTCGCAATAAATTCTTTACAGTTTTTTTCAGGGGGGAATGGGTTTAATATGTAGATGCAAGTCAGCATCAATCGTTATTAAATTGATTTCAATTTAATTAATGTGATATTACTTATCCTTATTCGTCTTAGAGCTGTGTTATGACGGAAAAACAATTCGGTGCGCAGTCGGGTGAATTTGAAAAAGGTATATAAAATCACACAAGTAAATATGAAGCAATAAGATCTAGCTATGACAGTAGAAGGCTTTGGTGTTCAATTTGTACATTAACGGTCTAATATCTCTCTAATTCTTAAATTTAACTCCTTTGTAATTCATTGGTTACACAATGTATAAAAGAAAGGATCTCATATTTCAGAACTAATGTCACATATTCCCGATATAATTCTTTCACTCAATATTGCATGTGCGGAAACGAATCGCCTTCAGGAGCAACTTCAAAGGCACATAGATGATTTCCAATAAATTTATCTATCCTTCTACGAGGTCTCGTTAAAGCGTTATGTGCCTGCGGTGTATGAACTTTCTCTCGTTACAATAATCGAGTCTTGCGGGATAAGGGATGAAAATGTGATTTCAGTAGTATGTGCACAATACAGAATCGGTAGGTGCAAGCAAAGCTAATAAGGGAACCAACGTGTTCGGAATATTATAGCCGTGTGCTAACAACCAGCGCATTTACATCTTCAAAGGTACCTTCTGCCGCTGTATATTTTCTTTATCCGCGACAAACAAAACTTTACAAAGTACTTGATTTAATAATTATATAAATATTCGATTTGCACACTGTATAATTAATAACATGTATATTCGGATTAACAATCCATTCACCGTAAGTAAAATTTTAATCGTAAAAACAAACTTTATAGAGACTATCTCGTTATGCTATGCATTAAAAAAAGTTTGTTAAATAAGTACAAGTTAAAAATTATATTTCCAACAATAGTTTTAAAAAAATTTTAGAGAAGGATGAACAAACTACCTGAGAAAAATTCATTTCTAAATAGTTAAAAATGCATTCGACTAGCGGCTTTGTATATTAAAAATAAAAGGAAAAGAGAAAGAAGGCCAGACTACACTATTTACATAAATTGCAAGAGATGCGGATCAGCAGAGTTCTTTGAAAGCGCTCGCTGTTGTTGCTCGACTTACTTTTCGATATTACGAGTCACTCGTTAACGTAGATTAAAGCGACTTTGTAACGGAGGACGGGACATCCGCGTACTCTCTTCTTGAGCATTATCGCGACTGCGTAACGATAGATCGTACCCCCTTAAGAAATTTTCTTATCGCTGTAATGGCTCAAGAGCTTGTATCGGGCTTTCTGTTTTTACGTTGTTCAAGGACTTTCTTTTGCACGGAGGAGAAAGCTGCCGTCTAGGTTAATTATCCTTGATGGAGGGGAGTAACACGGAAGTAACGTCGAGGAAAGACACCGCGGACCACCAGTCTGGTTACCGGGATGCGGTAACGGGATTACCTTAGTAACGCGGTAATTTGACCGCTATACTCGTCCGTGAGAGTCGAGGAACTAAGAAATTAAGACCGTAAAAGCATTACCGCGGGGTGGTACAAAAGGGGGAAAGGGAGGGCGGCGTAGAGTGGTGAATTGCGCGTGACACGCTCCAGTCGTAAGGAATGAGCCTCAGGCGAGAGAAAAACTGATTAAAATGTAATCTAATATGCCGCAACCTTACCGCCCTTATTCTCGAATTCTTCTACGCTTCTCCATTCAACCCCTTTTCGCCATCTTGGCGCATCATTTGCCATTCTCCCGCTTTCCGCGTATTTTCCTCATGTATCACTCAACCTCCCGTGCCTAATCACCGTAAATGCGTCGCGCGTCGCGTCGATCACTCTTCCAACTTCTTTCTTTAGCTACGCATTTTTCTTTCAACACGCACAACCCTTCAGGAAGGCGATAGGGTGGCGCTTAGCGTACCGTGGACAACGCATAATATCAGCGTTATTATTTTATCGGTATAGTAATTCTTTTAAAAAATTTTACAGCTCATAAAGCGCATTGTTTATAAACCCACGCAAATATAAAAAAAATATGTTTTTTATAACAAAATATTTTTTAACATAAGTTATTTTTAACTCTATATTTTAAATATATAATATTTTTACTTAAAACACAATATTTTATTATAATTACATATTTTATTACAATTTTATTATAATTTTATTATTTTTTCCTCTTATTTTAATGCTTAATTTTTGTACTATCATTTTTGTTAATCATGAAAATTTAATATTAAAATAAAAAATAAGAGAAAACTACTTCTATAAATTATTAAGTTTATTTTATTTTAAGTTGTGTGTTTTATCTTGTCTCGCGTCTGATAAATATCCATCATTTTTCACGGGTACTTTTTGAAGAGCAATGAAAGAAAAGATTTCACTTTAATCTAGAATTTTTTGGCAGCTTAGCATGTTAGATACAGAAATGTAGAATAAAGAAAGTTATTCTGTTATATACATTTCTTGCCAAGTAAAATCATTTCAATGCGTTCATTCACTCGATCCATTTCGATTCTTTGATATATCACGTGAAGCTATTTCGAAGGTCGAGCGATAATAAGGGTAATCTTTCATGTCGCGGTGAAGAAATCTCATTATTCGGTGCTAATCGAAAAGAAGTAAATAAAATACATAGCTCGGCTGTTCTTTGTCATGACCACGATATATCGCGCAATTCCGTTGTATTCGAACATACACTCTATCCGAGGTTAGCTCTCTTACTATTACCCTAATTATCGCAACCTCGTTATCCTATAATGCAGATCAACTAACATCGCAAGTAATTGGAGTAAAATTCTCCGCGGAAGGAACATAATAGCACGAGGTAGGATGATCGTTTGCACGTGTAAAGCGCAATTAAAACAGCAGCGCATGCTGAAGTGACTAACTTGGTTGTGTGTAAATTGAAATCACCCGAAGGGTTCGTTAAGCTACGAAAATGCATCATAACAAATGTGCACCGAGTGTCAGAACTAATCAAATACATCGGGATAAAGAGAGTGGGTAACAATACGGAGGATGCCTTTCCTTATTGCAATGGATCTCATCAGTTTAGCATAAGCAAATTATCATTGGAACACGTAACTATTATAAGCTATCGTGAAATTATTATTCGAGGATAAAACATACATTATGCTTCGACTTTTCATTTCCTCCTCTGCCCCTCAAATACCCGAGTCGTAATTTGCGAGAGAGCCGCGTGCTTGAAATACCAACGTGCAAATATAGGAAATTTAGCACTTCTTCCCTGTCCAAGAAATGAAACCTTGTCAGAGTCGTCATTACTTTTATAAATTTCTCTTTTCTCTTATTTTTTTTCGTTTCATTGTTTCCTACTTGTATTTTAATTGGAAAAAATACACACTGAGAGTATCTTAAAAAAATTTTACTTAATACAGAAAAATTATTTACTCGATGAGTCTTAGTAGCTTATTTACGTGCAGTCAACTTAAAAAAATTTTTAATAAAATATTTAAGTATATAAAAAGCAGAAAATTTTTAATCAAATATTTTTTCTTTCACTGAAAAGTCTAGTAATAACTACCAAATGTATAGTAAAATAATATCAATTAAATATTTTGTCATTATGTCCAAAAATAATTTTATTTTTCTAAATGTTTAGTACGAAATCTAGTATAACTTTGCTAAATATTTAGAAAAGTAAAATTATTTTTTGTTACGTTGACCAAATATTTAATTAATACTATTTCGCTATACATATTTGATAATTATTAACAGACTTTATTTTCAGTGTACTTTACACGGCACTCCCAGGGACCAATCGCGCGCGATTGGGTACTTGGTTTCCCCTTTGAGAATTTTCTTTGATCCTGCGCAAGGAGGACATTTGCACAGCAATGAAATAATAATAATAAAAGATGTAATAAGACATAAATTGATATTTGACTCACCGATCCGATGCGCAACGAGCGGAGTTACTCAGCGTCGAAGCTACGGTGAATACTGTAACACATAAACGTAAGATTTAAAAATTAAAACTGCGCTCAAAATAATCAATATTTTAAAAGTTAATTCTTATATACTCAGAGAAAGGTCATTAAGTAAAAAAATATTTGTTTGACTCAAAGAAATTTGTGCATTATACGGATAAAGAAAAATTTCTTTGACTTAAAGAAATTTTTTGATTGTTCCTTTTATTAGAATTAAAGAAATGGTTTCGTTGTAACGCAAATATTTTTTAAATAAAAAAAATATATATTTTTAAAAACCAGAACAAATTATTTCTTACATTTCTTTCAGTACATTCTTTGAATTAGTTTGAAAACAATTAGTTTATTTTCCTAAAAGATATTTTCACTTCAGCTTAAAAAAATCAAGTTAAAGAAACGATTTCATCAATTTAAACATAACTTTTCTCTAGATGTGTATAAAATTTTAAATAACTTTTTTTTCTTTAAATATCTTTTTTTTAAATTTATTGCGACAAGATGGAATATAAGGAAGAAATATTATTAAATTTATATAAATAAGGAATAATATTTACCCCTAGGTTGCTCCGCTGGAGCCCGATGCCTCTCCCAGGCCTCCTCCTCCTCTCAGAGTCCTCCAAGTTGTCAAGCCTCTTCCTCTCGTTGCACACGCGGAACACTCGCGAATAATATACTAAATTTGC
>QKQZ01019741.1:0-10479 GCA_003595255.1 Solenopsis fugax
ATTATTTAATATTAAATTACATTATAGCACTGAGAAAAATTCCCAAGCTTTTACCAATCAAAAAGGTCGGATTATCCTTTCAAAAAGTGAAAGATATTTACAATGAACTTCATCGGATGAAAAATCCGATCACCAGTTCATCGTAAATGTATTGATCAGAATATCAGAAGGGAATATCCATTTGTTACTTCTCTATGGAAATTCTGTCTAGGCTGTACCGTTTTTTTTTTTATAATTTTAAAAATAAAAAAAATTTTTTTTCCAGATCTTACTACAATTCTTATAGCTTAATTCTGTATTCACTGTTTCGCATACAAGATTCTAAATTCACTATAAATTACAATTACGCATTATTTTACAACTTTGAAAACGCATTGGTGCCTGCGGGTTTCGAACCTAAGATCCTCGGAATAATAACCTAACACACTAACACATGAGCTAACGCACGCTTGTGATATCGTTATATTAAAAAGTTTTATTTGAAGTATAGTTAATTTGAACAGGAAGAAACTTGTGTGTTGAATACCGCGCGAACACTTTCACTAGCCCTTTGATCGTTTAGCCTTAGATATTTTAAAAATAAACTATATAAACTATTTAAATAATTAAAATCTGTTCCTGCCCATGGCCAGACCAATAAAGATAGTAAAAAATAACAATTGGAAATAGTACCAGAGCATGAAAAAACACATTATTGACGTAAAAAGCACGTTGCAAAAATCAATTTCGCAACCAATTGTTATAAATTATTAAAAATTGACTGTAGAGGAAAACTGATTGTACCAATCGATACTGATTGTACTAATCGTTCTGGTCCTATTTTCAATTGTTATTTTTTGGCTATCTTTACTGGTCTGAACATGGGCAGCGAACAGGTTTTAATTACATCCCTAACAGCTGTTGTAGCCCGAGCAGCTACAAAGTGATTATCTTGCATTTGAAATGCAAAATTGCAAGATTGTCAATGCTCATCAGTCGCGCGAGCAACCCGAAACCGCGCGCGATTGACGTCGCAATAACCATATATGGTCATATCGAACAAAATATTGAGGGCCTTATACCCCTCCTTAGGAGCTAAACCACCTTATAAATTAGGCTGCCAAAGCGTGGGCAGCAGGAGTTCTATTATAATAATCACGAAGTCACTACGACCGTCACGTTACTCACGCGGGCCATCCGACACCCCGTGATAAGCCGAGCAGAGGACCGCCACAAGGGAAACTCGATCCTACCAGCTCGGATATACACGGAGTAACGACGGGACATAAGGCTGTAGCAACATTGTAATAAACGGTTCATAAACACTCGGGAGAGCATTTATTGACACCGGCGCTCCCTCCTCTGAGTACCTTCCATTGGGTTCCTATCCTTTGGGCAGACCGATCCCGATCAGAAATATATCGTTGTACCCGCCGGTACAACACAGCACACTTCATCCAGAGGATGTCTCAGTAACGTCCTTAAGACGTACGAACATCCTTGGGCGTTCCTGGGAGATCTGTGCTGTTAGGGATATTGTATACTCATACATGATATCATACATGTTATAAATATTGTATATGTCTTGAAAGATAAAATGCATTTGTATATTACAGTAATAAAAAAAAAATTTCTCAGATCAAAATAGGATATCCTAAAGACTTTAATGACAATTATAAATGTCCTAAGGATTTTACAGTTTTGGATCAGAATAGGATAAATCCGATCAAAATAGGATATCTTAAGGATATACATTGCTATGGGGATATAGGTACACACTCGTGATGCAGGCAGTTACACTACTCTGTTCTATCCCCTTCTTACCCGCTATTGTCTAATCGAAATGATACCAATAATATTCCAAATACTGTTTACAAAAGTAGAAAATAACACTCTTACCTTACAGCCCATTAAATTTTGTCTCAGAAACACATACATTCACAAGAGAACTACTAAAATTTAATACTAATGTCACGCATGAAAAAATGAGATAAAGTTATAAGGAAATCGCAAAAAAGTATAAATTATAATCTATCTCAATAACGCAGCTGTCTACTTCGCTGACTCGTAGGTAAACCCATACAATACACTTTGTCCCGGGGACGTCTTTGGGACGTTCGAACATCCTTTTAATGTCCCATGGACGTACCACGGACGTTCCTGGGGGATCTGTGTTGTATGGGAACTTTCAATGATCGAGGAGCCGTATTTAACACATATGCTCGTTTGTGATTTCTGCATTTCGCGCGATACAGGAGATATCCCGTCTTCCCTCCCTTCCCTTTTTCGCCCCACCTTCTCCTATACATGTTTATGTTTAAGACCCATCATCGATATTTAACAAAAATAAATGAAACTTTAATATTACATAGTTTTTCCCTTTCTGGCACGGTCACACGGACACATATATGTATATCTTTCTTGTCTGACTTTCATGTCGACTCGACTCAGCACATTTCTCATCCATAGAGTACAAAAGTATACATATGTGCGTACGTATTTATGCTTAACTCACATCCTCACAACAGCGCTCTCATGCTCGCACACTTTCGGCAATATCACATGTATCCTCGATATATGCGTACCGAATTCCCTATAATGACAAATCTCTAACGCAACCAATCGCCCGAACAGACAGCTGATATCCCGCCCTTATTTCAACAATTATGACATTACGAAACAATACTCATGTTCTTAGTTTTTATAATATAAAATCCTATAATATAATATAATAAGGTTGTGGCTGTTATTCGTCTTGTTAATTTTAATATGAAGCATTCTAACTTCGGAAATGATTGGAAAGTTGTTCAAACTCATGTAGTTATGTATTGTGAAGTTGCTCTAGAATTGCGGAATTATTTATTGGTAAATAAAGGTTTCGAATTTGTATGCATGAGTAGATTTTTACAGCATAGTATCGAAAACAAATTTTCAAATATTCGCATTCATAGATTAAAACAATCTGCACAAGATTTTAAATTTAGATTAAAGCGACTTTGCGTAATAGGATGCCATCAGAAAGTTAGTGCCAGTTATGATTTAAATGACTCTTTGAAATTTATACGTTCAATTATAAAAAAGCAAAAAAGAAAATACAAATTCGTTTTTAATCGAATCAAATATAATAGTTCCATATTTAAATGATTGTAGACAAATAAGTAAAAAGCAAGAAGAAATTTTGTATAAGATATGCGGATACGTGGTTCAAAGTTAAAAACATTTATAAAATCGATTGCTCAAAACTTTTGCATTCAGAGAATATACCGCATTCAAAGGCGGGCTTTATTTTGGCGTTAGAATTCAGAAATAAGGTTCTAGTTAAAGTATCAAATGAAGTGTATTAATTGTTCAGAAGTGTTAAACTCATTCTACAAGCTAAAAAGCAAAATCATTCAATTGAAAAATGTACACTGATGGAAAATTTGTGTACTTTTGTGAAAAAATCTGCTGGTTAAAGTTTTTGCGTTAAGGGGATGCTGAAATGACATTCGAACTCGCTCGATATCGGTATTACAGATTCTTTTTTTCGAGCGAGAATCGAACGGCACACGGTCGCGCGCGGGGATAAGGATAAGGGGAATAGCACTAAAGCCAGGCGAATAGGCTAGTGCTCTTTGTTCAACGCACTCGTCTCTCCTTGTTCTTCAACTTTAGCGCCATCTAATGCAAGATTTGTCACTTACTGTCTCACAATAACTAATGTATTTATCATGATTTATCTTCGTTGTATGCACAAATTTTCAGGCACGCAAATCTTTTATATTAGACTTCTAAATCAAATTTCGGAAACTCTATGTTGTTTTTGCGTGTAATTTGCACGTCACAGTAATCTCATTTTGTAGAAAAAAAACTGTCAAATATTTGCATGAAGCAAATATTGGCACACGTTCACAGCTCTAGATGCCATGTTGGACTAACAAGGAAGGGTCGCGAGGTGTCCCCCTCCGATTTTGACGAGCCTTTAATATGTTGTAGTACAGATAAAAATAAGGGACACGTATTTTTTTATACGTGCCCGTTTTTACTTTTAGGGAGTGAAACATCCCTTGAAGAAAATTTTTTTCTTTCGAAGCGTATATCGTCGAAACTATAAGAGATAGAGAAAAATGTTCTAATTGAAAGTTAAATGGCTTGAAGAGTACTTTATAAGAATAATAAAAAAAATTTTTTTATTTTTTTTAATACTTTCCCCCACCACTTACCTACTTTTTTCAAAATTTTTATTTCTTTTTATAAGCAAAATAAACCTTATTTTATTACGAATTCAATAGTATATGATAAAGTTACGTTGCGATATTTCCATATTCCAAAAATAATTAAAAACCACTCCATAACGCATGGTACGCGCACCCGTCAGTGCACTATGGAAGTGTCTCCCTTCGATTGTGACGAGCCTTTAATATGTTGTAGTACAGATGAAAATAAAGGACACGTAATTTTTATACGTACCCAATCTCACTTTTAGGGAATAAAACACCCCTTTGAAGAAAATCGATTTTCTACTTTCGAAGCATATATCGTCGAAACTATAAGAGATAGAGAAAAATGTTTTAATTGAGAGTTAAATGGCTTGAAGAGTACTTTATAACAGTGATAAAAAATAAAAAAAAAATTTTTATACTTTTCCCCACCACTTACCTAGTTTTATCAATATTTTTATTTGTTGTTATAAGCAAAATAAAGCTTATTTTATTACGAATTCAACGATGTATGATAAAGTTATGTTTCGACATTCCCATTTTCCAAAAATAATTAAAAACGTCTACACGCATGATACGCGCACTCGTGCGGTCGTATCTTTCTGTAATAGAAAATAAAATAACGAAGACATTCGAGGACAGTCTGTGTAATTATAATGTTTTTATCGTACATTTCGAGGAAAACATTTACATTATACTTATACTGACAAGGGAACGATGCCAAGTGTAAATCTCAAAATAATACCAAATCTATAGATCTGTTTTATTTGGGTGAAATAACAGATCTATAGATTTGGTATTATTTACACTTGGCATCGTTTCCTTGTCAGTATAAGTAAATGTTTTTCTCGAAATGTACAATAAAAACATTATACTTATACAGACTGTCCTCGAATGTTTTCGTTATTTTATTTTCTATTACGGAAAAATACGACCGCACGAGTGCGCGTATCATGCGAGATGTTTTTAATTATTTTTGGAAAATGGGAATATCGGAACATAACTTTATCATACATCGTTGAATTCGTAATAAAATAAACTTTATTTTGCTTATAAAAAGAAATAAAAATATTGAAAAAAATAAGTAGGGGAAAGTTTAAAAAAAATTTTTTTTTAATTTTTTATCACTGTTATAAAGTACTCTTCAAGCCATTTAACTCTCAATTAGAACATTTTTCTCTGTCTTTTATAGTTTCGACGATATACGCTTCGAAAGTAGAAAACCGATTTTCTTCAAAGGGGTGTTTCACCCCCTAAAAGTGAGATTGGGCACGTATAAAAAAATACGTGTCCTTTATTTTTATATGTACTACAACATTAAAGGCTCATCAAAATCGGAGGGGGACACTTCGCGACCCTTCCTTGTTAGTACAATCTCGAATAAGTGAGTCACGACAATAACTCAAAATAAACATGTGTTACTTAGCCGACTGCTCCGAATTGATTCTGTCGAAAATCGCCCATTGTATCGCTAAATGGGAAACAATCGCTAACGATCATGCGCAATGAGTCCGACATCAGGACATATTTGTTCGACAACTTATGATCACAATTTATGTTCATGATCTATCCGAAATGATTAAGTTGCCATTAAAAAAATTTTTTTAATATCTTTTTTGGCTTAAAAAATTTTTCAATAAAATTTGAAACTTTTGAAAATAATTTCTTGCTTCTAATAAGAATTGTACAACATCTATAATGAGATTGTAAAGGAGCGATGCAACGCTCGTGATGCACGATAATGGACGACCATATTCCACAACCATAATATTCCACCCATGTATAACATGACTTTATTTACAGAATTCATACACATATTACGACACACATTAAATTCAATAATATTTGAAATTCATATTCAAGGCCTTCAAAGTTAGACTAAAGTTAAAAAATTAATATGTAATGTACTTCTCAAAATTATGTAGAGTATACACCTGTAAAAATCGTTGCTACCTGCAAAACTGAAATTTAGCTTTTATAAAAGCTTTTATAAAAGCAATACTAATAATCACTAATAAATAGTAATGATCAGTAACCATAGAAGAGCATGGTGGAATATATTTTCTTAAAATTACTCAGTAAGTACATATTAACGCGACATAATTCTATGAGCACCAATTTGTTAGCTATACCAATTCTATCACCCCATACATAGAAGTTTATTGAGTATATAAAACGAACGTAATTTACTATTTACTGAAGAGGGAAAAGAGAATGCGTTTGTAAGATAGGTGGGGAGTCGTGGCATATTCTCAACTAATGTCACAAAAGACACTTTTATAAAGGCATATTTATAAAAATTGCAAAATAATGATCCTTCTTACATGTTAATAAGTGTTACACATTAAGCAGATTTTTAAATATTTCATAAAATATAAAATGTTTAATTGCAAATAAATAATTTTTTAAATTAATTTCTTATTTCCTTAAAAAAATGTTTTCAAAATAATTTCTTTGCTGCATTAGTAAATATTATGCAACGTCTACAATACAATCAGAACATTAGTCTATGTTAACGATTGCAAAGTTTTGTCAATTTAGAAAATAATTTAGACATTGCAGACCCACTAAATGGTCTGCTTTCCGTTAAATCATATGTATTGTTATCGAAACTTCGAGCATAATTCTGCTTGCTATCTATTAAAAATATTTTGCTGTTCGAACGATGTTGTCAAAGCAGCGTCGTGTATCCTTGTTTCGATTACTTGACACCTTGTCCGATCAGCCGTTGCGAGCGTGAAAATTCTCCCCAAAACGCAGTCTCCGGGATAACTCGCCCCATTTGCGAGACTTTTCAGGTGAGAACGCGTGTTCTTCGATAGAGTCGTTCGTACACTGTACCGCGATACAAGTCGTATTGCCTAATTAAAACGTGATAGAAAATTATACTCGTTCGCTGTGATCGGACGAAGCGGGCAGTGCGTTGCGTGAAACATTATCGGCGTCACATGCCATTGTTTTTTTTTTTATTAAAATAAATTGGCGCTATTTAATATCTACTGGACTCACGCCCAAATCACGCTGACTCCCGCACCTTCACTCTCGCTTTCTCTGAGCGTGACTGGCGATTTCTGGGGTCTATCTCCGCAGAGGATGGATTTTCAAGATTTCTTGGTTTGCCATCTGGGGTAATACTATCCGCGGTTGTTTTTTTCATTGTCCTCCTTTGGTGCTAGTTTTGGTCCAGCGGGTATTTTATTTCCCCGGTACCCTCCGGCAAGCCGACGAGCATTCCCCAATGCGCCACCAGGGGAGGCGCCCAATGGAGAACTAGCAACCTCGAACGGGGAGATATTATAATGTTACACTTTTATGAGTGATACGCATCAAATTTTCTAAGTACATATTATAATTGTGTCCCTTTATGCACAACGGAGTAAATTCGAGATTCTGCTCGCCCAAATAGTAGGGACTCACGGGACAGGCCGCTTTGACGAGGGGTGGAGATGAAAACACTCTTCTTGTTCCAATGTTTGAATGTATTTTCGTATTGCTTTATACTCGTGAATCCTTATTAATAGGCCCGGTAGTTGAGTCTCGGTGCGTGTTATGGCTCGGCGTGAAAGACACGCACGGCACATGAATATGCTCGGACGGCTGTCGAAGTTACTCTCCGCTGCTTCCTCATTTGGTAACTCTATTTATTGTCAAATTCGTTTGTATACCTTGACCAATCGTTTCGTGCAAGCTTGCAAATCTCAATCGGTCGCATTATGAATCGGGTAGCGGTTCGACTTTTGCTTATAATGCGAGTCTTTTGAACAGGAAGTTCGAAAGACTATCCGCATCTTTCTCTATTTTCGCATATCAGCAATTCCCGAAGTGCGAGTGTGCATATCAACGCTTGATTTCCCGTTGCTATGTATTCGGGTTGTAACTTTGGCTACAACGTAATATAAGATTGACAAAGTGTATATGAATATGGTCACGAAATGAAGCTAATTAAGTCAAATGCGCATTATTAAATCTTTTTATCTTCTTATCTTCCTCTAATGTATATCTCACTTTTCTCAGCAAAAACCCCGTATGGAATGGAACTATTGAAATGTCATGTATAGTATTATGGGACATTACTATTCATTACTGTTGGAAACATGAATAGTTTACTATTCAATTACTATTCAGTTACTATTCAGAACGAATAGTTACTATTCAGAACTATTCGCCAAAAGTCCTAGTCATGTAGTATGATGCCGTCCATAAAGTACGTCCGCGAATTTTTGCCATTTTTGACTCCCCCTCCCCCCTAGTCACAACTAGTCACAATGTTCGAACCACCCCCCTTAGTGGACAACATTGATCACACAGATCGCACCCTCCCTTCCGATAAAAAAAAATAAATTTAGATACTTTATTAAATGCAAAAGCCAAAATATGCTACAAGGCATGCTTATTTAATCTTATATAACTGAAAAATTATGAACGTAATATAGAATATATAATATATTTAATAATATAATTATTATTTGGATACATATTATAAAAGTTTTGCTATTTGCATTTTTTAAAGATATTTTTATGTTTCTTTCGTCCAAGGACTTGTTAACCAGTCTGATAATGAATTAATTACGGGCATAGTATCTTCATTCGAAGTATTAATTACTGGATTATCACATAATACATCTTCGTCATTAAGCCATTCTGCATACTCAGCTCCTGATACAGAATCCTTCATAACACACAATAGCTCTCGTTTTCGATTAGCTATTATTTTTTCAGCCTTCCGCTTGTTTTTCTTCTTTTCTTTTTTATGAATTTCTTTATTGCGATTATTAGCTGACTTAATAGAAACATGATACAACCCGCATTCCTTACAAATTCTGTTATAAAGGTGTAATCGAACAGATGGACAAAACATGTCGTATGGAATTTATTTGAAATTCTTCTGATCTGGTTGCACATTCAGAGCAATTCGAAGCAGGAGTGGAGCAAATTTATTGACATTTTCTTCGGGAAGTGGCACGCGAAGTCCTGATGAAGATTGGTGCTGGAGGAGGCAAAAATTCAGATTTTAAGAGCATCGACAGACTGCTACGCCAGATGCCACAACATTCAACGTTTTGACATTTCATTATTTACAGACAGTATTACGATTCTCGAACATGCTTGGAATACCATACGGCATCAGGGATAGCCGGTGTTTCATGCTCTTGTGGAGGGACATATTCTGCATGTACTGGATGAGAATCGATTATGAGGGAACTCCATATTTCTGCAAGTATCTCTCCTGCGTAAGCGAAATTCTTCAATTCTAAATTTTTATCCACTGTTCTATTCCTTGAATCGAGATGAGTCCCAAAATGATCATATGGAAGGATGACTCAAGTGAGTTGATTGCTGAGTGGAGCCATTCGCCTCTCTACTCTGTTGTATGCACTTCGACCAGGTGCATTTGTGGCAATATATAGTGCATCCAAATTAAATTCTTTAAAATGTTTAATTGCATTTGCAATTACGTGCATATATCTTGGATTTTCATCTGGACCTCCATCTATAGTGATTATCATGACCAGTTTCACCTTCTCTAGTTTTTACGAGCGATTGGAAGTTCTCTAGTTCTAAAAGTCGCTGTAGATCAACTGCGTGCGTTTCAGCTGTCGACGAACAATGTTTTCCGCTCCGGATAGCTATATACGTCGGTCCCGAATATGAGACAGATTCTGGCTGTCCATCGCCATCTGGCTGAATTATAATTCCCGCGTATACGGATGGAATTAACTAATGACGCTCAGCTATCACCCAATCGTGATCGGGGAGACTGACTCGATATTGCTTGTGCATCAACATAGGAGCTTGTCTCTTTGCTGCAGTAAGACCGATAGAAACTCTTGACTTATCATCCTGTGATAAAAAAACCACTTGGTCAGGATCCAGTATTGATGCGACTATCTCTAAAGCGTGAATAGTGGCATGACAAAAAAGGCCATCGGGGTGCTTGGTGTGCTGATCCGCTTCCGGTCGACAAAGTTTGACGGGTACGGTTTTTACATGTCGTTTTCCTTCNGTCGACAAAGTTTGACGGGTACGGTTTTTACATGTCGTTTTCCTTCTTCTGTATTCCAACGTTTAAACTGGTATAAGTCTTAGATACACTGTGCTTTTTTTAATGTTAAATCCATCACTTTCAAGCTGGTCAGTGAGTTCAGCGAGTGTTTTACAACCTACTGATTACTATTTCGAACAGACAAAAAATTATAATTTATTGCAGAATATTTCCCTTCATTATATGTATATATATATATATATATATATATATATATGGGTGTTTTATTTTAATCTAGCCAGGCGAATATTTCAAATG
>QKQZ01019747.1:0-11042 GCA_003595255.1 Solenopsis fugax
GACATTCCCATTTTCCAAAAATAATTAAAAACCACTCCATAACCAAAAAAAAATTTTTTTATCGCTGTTATAAAGTACTCTTAGTTTTGACGATATATGCTTCGAAAGAAAAAAACAGAAGGGTGTTTCACCCCCTAAAAGTGAAAACGGGCACGTATAAAAAAATACGTGTCCCTTATTTTTATCTGTACAATAACATATTAAAAGCTCGTCAAGATCGGAGGTGGACACCTCGGATCGGTTCCTTGTTAGTTCAAATGTTAATTTATTTGAGTCAAATACACGGTAGTAATTCGAATGATCCTTTCACTTATCTCGAAATGACATTTCTTTGAATTAACAAATGTTTGCTTGACAGCCCGTGACCGCCGCATTTAGTTGAATGAATTAATATTTTTTTAAGTCAACAAATTTTTTTTCTTGTGTATGATACACAAATGTCAAACTATTTTTTGCGAGAAATAAAATTCCGAGTAGCTATTGCTGATCAGTAAAATTTAACGCGTTATTGATTTAAAAATTATTCTTGATTCAGAGAGCTCGCTCTCCTTTCGTTATCTTTAGCGCCGATTCCGCCATTCCGAAAGTCCGTCTCTGACTTTAAATTCACCGTCCGTCCGAAATAGCCCAATCGTACATGGACGAGAGGAGCCTCGTCTTGAAGAATATTTCATCTTCCGTTCGAGCGAAAGCAGAATGAGACATTCACGAGCGTCGTTCGGATTTAAAGTAATCGCCCTCGTCCAGCCTCGTTCATCTCCCCATCTCTTGTAGATACGACGCGTTTCACTAAGAAAGCATAAGCGCGGCGAAGCTGGGTAGCGAGAGTGGAAAAACGAGGAAACGAACGTGGCAACCTGTTTCATCCTCCGTTTCCCTCTCTATCCTTTTCCCCGTTATTTCCTCCGTCCCTCCCCCTTTCTCCTTCTTTCCTTCTCTTTCTCTCTATCTATCTCGCCTCTGGTCGATTTGAATAAGCCTGCTGAGCTTGAAGCTCTCGTGAGTTGAAAAGCCGCACAGTGTTTGTCGAATGCCACTTCGTATGCCAGCTACGCCAAGTACGTTCCTAAGCAGGCGAGCATTTTCATATTCGGCCGTGTGCGCATTGTACGTGAGCGAGTTTTTATGCCAAATGTAGAGACAGGCGAAATGGAACCGAGAATGCAACGGCGACTCTCTTTTTCCCCGACGAAATCTGGGATTACCATCGCCCTCGTTTCGGGTTCACGGGTCGACGAAAGAAACGCTTAAAGCGCGATGATAAAGTTTCAGCGATACGCTCCCGCGTGACTATTGCCTCGTAACAATGGCATGCATAAAACATTGCTAAATATTTTCAATAGCTGAATGTATCGTATTATCACTGTAACCATATCAATATGCGCGTTTATTGATACTAATTATATTGTTGCACAATTAATTATTAATCACATTATACTGTATAACTGCGTAATAACATTTCATTATACTGTAATATTACTATGAATTAATAAACCAATCGTTTTCTTGAAAACTATTAGATATTTGTATACATAAACTAAAATCGTTGTCAAAAGGTCTGCAGATTGATATCGTTTAAGCTGCAAATTATAAAAGAGACCAAGGTCTTATATATAAAATTTAATTAATATCGCAATTAATCATTTCTTTGTGTCGCTGTATATGCAATTTCTTGGCCATTTCTACAATTTTATCATTGCGCAAAAGATCGCAATCTTTCATTAACGCATTAAAGAGTATTTCTTAATGAAAGGATAAAGGAGTAATTATCTTAAAACAAACATAACTCATTGTCAGACAGCCGCTTTCGTGTTCGCAATTATGAAATAAGGTAAGGAACGCGGCTTGGAAATTTACAGGCTACAACGACGGCGTGATTATTCGACGTGTAAATTACCAGCGTGGAAATCCGATGACATACCAGAAGCGAAGAATCCCGGCAATCTAGCTACCGTAAATGCCGGGCCTACTTTATCGGTGCGACAATAGCTGCCTGCGGAATGATACGCGGCCGCTCGGATAATAATAAATATTGGATTCCAACGGATTTCAATATCACTCCGTTGCACGAATCATTCTTCATTTCGCATTATCGAGCAGTTACGAGAGTTTCCCTCCCTTCGTTCTTTTCTTCCTTCCTGCCTTGATCTCTCCTCTCGCCCCACTTGTCCCTCTCTCTCTTTCTCTCTCACTCTTTTTCTCCCTCACTACCGGCATTATCCAAATCCTGTAACCCGGCGGTCCAAGAGTTACCTTGTTAAATTTTTACGGCCAGCAGTTTTTGCGACGAACAACGTACGGGGACAAGCGGAAGCGGGTTTCGTGTCATTCTTCAGGATCGCCTGGAATTTATGAGGCTCGGCGCATCGATATACATTTATAGAGCTCCGCCGATACATTTAATCGAATATTCGAAGCGGCGGTGGGCCGGAACGAAGGGAGTTCGATGACCTTATATGGACTTCCGCGTTATCTCTTCGTCGTACGGGACGTGCCATCGACGCTGATCGATTTCGAATACGAAATCCTCCGAGTATTATCCGAGTTACGTGCCACTAACCCAAAAGAGGAGCGGGGTGGAGTGGTAGCTGAATGGTGACCTTGGATTTATGGGGATTTCGTAATATGTATTCAGCAGTAGTCGTAAAATATGTTAATTTTGCAACAATTTATGAACTCGAGGGCTAGGACCGCTTAAACTCTATGAAATCGTTTGTGACAATCGACAACTTGAAAAAAAAACGGTAGAGACAGAAGCAAAAGATCAAAAAAATTTTTAATAAAAAAATAATTTGCTAGGTCTGCGACCATGGAATATATTAATTAATATAAATTTGCTTGTAAGTAATTTTGAATATATTATTATGATGCTGAGATTGACTATTTAATTTACAGTTAAACCTCGTAATCAGAATTACAAATTATTAGTTACAATTTTACTATCTACTTTGCGATATTACAAATATATAAATTATTTTTACTGTCCTTTATAGAACCTAGTCGTACTCGTTTAAATAATTTAATTAAACGCGAATAAAAACAATAATTAAATCTATAATAATTATTCATAAAGTTTTCTTCACGATGACTGATTATTAAATATTCTAGTTGGTATTTTTTTCTGGATAAAAGTATAAATTTTCCAGTGATCCAAAACTAGTGCTCTCAATCCTATTAATATAACGAATGTGTACCTTCAATGGATCTATGTATAGAGCCAGATATATAATAAAATGGCAAAGTACGCGATTTTTAACGAAACTATGAGAGAGGGAAACTAATTGGACGCGGAACGATGACGAAAAATAAAATATTTCCTTCAACGGTGTGCGAATGGAACTCGATATGAAAGAAGACTCTCGATGATGAAAAGATATCCATCTCTTCGCAACAACGTCTTTCATCTTTCCATACGCCCCTACTTCGCGTCTGCCTGGCAAGGTGGTCAGAGCCGAGCTGATTGGCCGGAACTCCGTGAAAGGAGACTCGATCAAAAAGGACGAGAAAGTGAGAGAGAGAGAGACTTTTTTCCGGACCTTGTCTCAGACTGTGAGATTCGTACTTCCTTTTTCTTGCGGGACAACCCCATACCTACGACCGCGCGAAGTCGATAAGTCAAAGCGGCCGACATTTTAATTATGGCACACCCGGAAATTGCAAGGTACACGGAAACGAATGTAACGCCAGCGATCCCCGTTAATTCTTCCAGCGACCGACCGCGTCTTCCCATCCTGCCTCTCTTCCCGACTCTATATTATTGTCTCGAACAGAAAATATGTGCTCGAACGATATGATGTGAATCTACTCTGATCGCGATGGAGGTGGAAAAAGTAAATTTTCAATAATTGAAAATCAGGTTTTTTAGGTTTTTCCATAAATGAAAGAGGTTATTTTTAGCTAAAGAGCTGTCAAGAGAGAAAAGTAGCACTGTTAAAAATAAAGTTCGTTTTTATCTTTTATAATATATACAATTATTTTCTGTTAAACAGTTGTATACGCTTTGTGCTTAAGAGATTCCCGGATTTTCGTGTTGTTAAATAAATATCTCCACCCATCTATTTATCTCTTCAGAGCGACTTTTTTCACGAAACGAAATGGGATCCAAATCCAACCGTTATGTTTTTATCGGACTGTGAGATTTGAATTGTGATCGTTGCGATATTGACCGCGGATTAATGTCCAATTTCCGCGCCGGATGTGTGTCGCTAATAGACGTGCGAGTAACTCGAGGAGATATTGGAAAAGCGATCGGTTCTTTGGAAAAAAAATTTACGACAATAAATATTCGCATTTAGGTGAAGCAGACGAGGATCTAATGTCTTTTGTTATTTTACCGCATTTACTTTTCTATCAAGCGTTGCAAGTGAGTGAAATATTGTGTAACATTTTATGCAAAAATAATGCGAGTCTAGGATAATGCTTATGCTACTTCGTTTTTCATGCAATCGCTCGTTTCGCGAGCGCCTCAAAGTTCCTAATATCTTTCCCCGTTCGCCGCAACTCTCGATAACACACAATCGAATCGTAATTACGGTAGCGTGTCTTCGTCCGGCCAGACTTAAAAGTTACGGCAACTCTCGCGAGCAATCGTCGGGGTCGTTTAAGCCTAAGTGGTCTAATTTTCAACCACCAAATGGCTGTCTTCGGATTCCTTAGTACCTCGTTAACCGCCAGTGTGGACGAGCAAGTGTGTCTGCGGGTCTTTATTGGTTTTAGATATCTGCTGAGGTCGCATATAGAGAAGTTCCACGAATGAACTACGTACGTATATGTATATATATATGTGTGTGTGTGTGTGTGTGTGTGTGTGTGTGTGTGTATGTGTGTGTGTGTACATATACCCCATAGCCATTTGATACTCCTCTCTTTCCGATTCCGCTTTCCAAACGGCTTTTCACGATTTTTCCTTCATATTTTACGAACCACGCCAAATTATTTTTGAAATAACTTCCATAAACTCAATTTCGTAAGGAAAATTAATTGGCGATGCGATTTTGCTGGAAATTTTTCAATTTAATCTTCCGCTCGCACCGCCTGCATTCCCGATGCACTCGATGCGCGCGTGCTTTCATAACTTTCCGAAAGATAACTAAAAATCCGGACGATAGACGAAGCGCGTTAACGAAGTTAACGCTGATAACTCGGAAGCAGCTTATAATAACGCGGGCATTATGAAACCTCTCGATCCCGCGAAACTGCTGGCTACTACATCATCGCAGGCAAGTTGCGACGCGTCGCCGACATTACCCGGGGAAAAATGTTATCCGACACCATACGTCTTCGGGATAATGTAAAGAGAGGCGAGGGGGTTGGTAAGAATAATGCGGGCGTTTTCAGAAGTCGTCGACGGGCGAAATGGATTCTCGCGAGTTATCCATGGGATATGGGTTACGGGTCGTGGAAGGGAAAACGCTGAGGGCAGGCGGGCCCCATATTCGGACTCGGAACTGGGAGGGGTGTGCAAAACGACGACCAATGAAAAAGTGCTCGCGATTCGTATAAAGTGATTTTAAGTGAGAGTCAGCTCGCGCGTCGAAAGTTCGCCCCGCTGAGATATGACGGCAAATATTAAAATCTGCTGGCCGCTCGTCGGAACTCGTGGCCCTTCGGCGCGAATCCGTAAGGGCGGCTGATTCTTACATCGCGGGGAGGAACACGATGAAACTGCAAGTGCCCGGGTATGAAGAGAGAAAAAAATCAGCCAGTCATAATCAGTATTTATCTTCAGTTTCCTGTTTTCACTGAGGATGATCATCCAAACCAGAGGTCGAAACGTTTGAAGCTTCTTACTAATTAATAAATAATTCAATCAAAATAACACCAAAACGTGGTACTCTCTAAATTGTCAATTTAAAAAATATGTAAGGGCTATTAGAGTAAAACGCGGTTGTTGTTGCGCACAGTTTAAAAATATTTATTTACTTCTCACATGCAGAGAAGTCTTACAAAACGAACGTTTCGACTAGACTTGTCTGCATGTGAGAAGTAAATAAATATTTTTAAACTGTGCGCAATAACAACCGCGTTTTACTCTAATAGCCCTTATATATTTTTTAAATTAATAAATAATTGTATTGTTACACACTAAGAACTTGTGTTGGTTCTCACTGGCTTTCTTATCTCACCGACTTTGCGTCTTTAAAGCCTTAATTTTTGTTTTAGAATATGAAAATACACTTTTTTTTTTTTGATCGAGGGAACAAAAATATTCATCGAGATCATACAATCGAACGTTTCGTCCATTCTGGCGTGTTGCTCCAGGCATATTTACAGACTGATGCGTTGCGTAACGCGCAATCCATGACTTATGCAAAGCCGATCGGCGCACCATCGGCGATCTCTCGCCGAAAATTTATCGCGGTAACGCAGCGATTATATAGGTTCCCAGTTTGGGGCATCGATCCGGCGCGGCGCGAACTCCAATAGCGTCGTAAAGTCAACGGTTTCAATAATACTTCGCTATTTTGCACGTCCCGTTTATTGCGGCGACGCGCGACAGTAATTCGGCAGAAAAAAAGACTCTATATAGAGGGCCGACGTTCGTCACGTGCAATAAAGATCCCCGCTCGACGATGTTGGGCCGTCGTCGTCGTCGTGGTGTGTTCCCAGCGGTGGGTCGGACGTCGCGTAGATGTTACTAAGGTGAAGAGGGTGGGTAGGTACGCTGAAATATTCGTCTCTCGGTGGTAGATACGGCGAGGAAAATTTTGTGTACTTATCGAGTTATGTACTCGCTTCACGTTCGTCGGATGTATCGGGCCAATTTGGGCGTTTCTGCAGTCAGATCAACTGCAGCTGCGGACGAGGGGGAAAACGGGAGAGGGAAAAAGACGCGGGAGGCCGGGTGCGGATAGCGAAGATCCGGAGGGCCAAGCCGGAAGGTGGAGGAGCCGATTTCTATGCCAATATTTGCGAAACATTACGCCACGGCAAAGCGACATACACTCGCGGAATGAATACTCGTCGCCGATTTCACATCTCGTCACAGGTGAGACGGAGGGAGCCTTAGTGGCGTTCTTAGCGGGACACCTCGTGCCGAATTCCGCCGGCGCGGCTCGCGAATCTCGCGCCGACGACGAATGGAGTTCGTTTGCCCTGATTTGCATTTGAATAGAGTCGACGCCCGTGCACAATTAGATCGATCGACTGTGACGGGACCGCTCGAATCGGATTGGCCTCCTGGAGAAACATCGTCGAGAAAAATGCATGAAATCTTACCGCTTTGAAGTGTCTCGAGTCTCTCACCCGGAAACTTCAACCCTCAGCAGACACCATACATTTTCGCACTTTTGACGTCATGGGATTCACATAATCGCTTTAAACAGGAGGAAATCTTTCGCGTTAGAAGAAATAAGAGTGATTATTTTTTCTACTTTACATGTACTAAAAGACTTTACTTTTTATTATTTTATTATTATTGCACAAATAATTTCAATATATTTCTTATCTTTTTCATGTACATATTAATATAATAACTATTTGGCCAAAGATCTTATTAAATCAACATTGGACAAAGTGAGTACAATGCATACTAAATTTATTTCGAATTTTATATTTGTAACGATTACATTATTTTCCAGCAAAATGTATAAAGCGATTTAAGTGACCCTTACCCCTTTCCTCCCTCGCATGTATGTTTATCATTATTTAATAATTAAGCGGATTAAATGGCTTTCCTATTATTTATTTAATAAACTCTGCAAACACGCGTACGTCATTGCGTGGAACGCGTGATGGAGTATAGGCTGAGCAATCGGCCGCGAGAAGGAGAAATTCCCTTTGAACGATCTCGCAGTTTCTCCAGCCAGCACCTTCGAGGGGGGGTGACCTCGATAGTTCGAATCAGCCGCAAACGATGACGTAATTCGAGCGGCGACGATATTAGTCGAGGTGTTCGGATACCTCCGGCAACTAACGCGATTACCGAGCCGTTTTTGGTTACCCGCGCGAGATCGTAGCACCGGGGGGGTGCGAGGAATGCGAGGTACTACATCATCATCCTCCCGTTTTCCCCCACGTCGTAGAGCCGCACGTCCGCACGCCCCGTTTGTTCCGGCCGCGCGTTATACGCCGAGGGCTCGAGAGCCCGGAGAGATGTGCGGGCGAAACTTCTTCAGCAAGTACTGCGCATAGCACCGGCATCTACTTGGAATAATTCGCGTAGTTAGCGCGCAGCAGTTTATCACGCCGCGGGTGACAACGTTCGCTCGTCCGTACATAGGTACGCTCGCACTTGCGGGTCTCACAAGCCGACAAGAGAGGGTGAGAGAGAGAGAGAGGGTGAGAGAGAGAGAGGGAGAAAGAGAAAGACAGAGAGAGAGAGAGAGAGAGAGAGAGACTGTTGTTGTCGCTATACACACATAGTTCAGTAAGCCGAAACCAAGACCGCGGAGGATGCTCAGTAAGTGTCGGATGAGGACGAGACGTCTCCAAAATAGTCGACGGGTCGGTTTTACTACTGGCTACTTGCTACATTAACGCGACTTTAATCCCGCTGCTGTCGTGCTTGACTGCAGCAGTTTTCGCCCTTTGAGTGTCGTGCAAATCTTGATTTATTCAATTTTGGGAGAACGTCGTAAAATAGTGAATGCATAATGATATGAGAAATAAGCATGGCTGCCGACAAACAAATTAGCGTGAGATATTTCAACGATGAAGACACATTTCAAGAAGAAATAGATTGGCCTCTTATTTTTTCTGCAATAATTCGCATAAATTTTCATATTTACATATTTTATAGATATTGATTTTATAATTTTTCAATTAAATAAATTATTAATTTTTAAGTATATATATCATAAAAAACAGAAATAAGATCGGCTTGCTTTATATATATTTAAATATATAGAAAGCTCAATCGAGCTCAAATATAAAATGTACACATCAAATAAACGCACGATAAGATTAAATAATGAGACCAATCGTTCCGCGTGCAATTATGATGAAAGAAATCTGATATTGGATGATTATTAGCAGAAATACCAAAGATATATTATACCTGATATTTTCCGCTCTTTCTATTCACCGATTATTTTCTCGTAATTTCATCTGTACGGTATTACCTACTAATTTACGTTGAACGAATAATTTTGATTAACCTTCGGTGAATTAAATGAAGTGTGACATATACCTCAGCAAGATTTAAACTTCTATAACATTTATTTTTTATTTTCTTGTTTTAAAAGATTGAAGAATTTATTTCCTTTTTATTATTTTATTTTATTTTTATACCTTAAGGGACGAGAATCAATATTATAACAGTGAAATTACTGTCGTGAATAATAAATTAATATACATATACAGCCTTGGTCAAAATTATAAGGCACCTATTTCATTTATCTGACATTTTTTTTATCTGTATTATTTCAAATTGATTACTGGTATTATATATAAATTTAAAAGGTTCTTGAAACAAAGGATAATTTATATTTAAATTTCTGTTTAAATCCTTCCAATTAAAAGTATTTAAAAAATATAATGTGCCTTATAATTTTGGCCAAGACTGTATGGTAAAGTATAGCGTGGGTAGCATGGAGTATGAGATACACACTGTACGGTTCGCAAAGTTGATTTTTTTCCACCTAGTTCGCGGAAGGTTAACAGATCCTGTTGCATCATTCGCAACAGGAAAACTGTTTGCGTTAAACGCGATTGCCATATTTAAATTGATCGTCTGTTTCCCCTGCGTTTCTCCCTCGTTCGAGCAACCACGGTGTCTTCTCATCATGGTAAAATTCTTCGGGATGTTACGGCCGCAAGATGCTTTAATAAAAGATCATCAATCACTTTCCATTACGTGCTGGCGTATACGCGGGCGATGTTTTGTCGCGACACGCGAAAGTCGCGTTTTAATGAAAGATCGTCGGTCTTCTAGATTTCATTCCGGGACGTCCGGTTCATTTTGTCGTATTAAATTCTCGACGTACAGTCGACAAAATGGCGACGTGGCGCGCGCGTGAGCAACGTTATTTCTCTAAATCTATTTAATTTTAGTGAAAAGTAACTCAGCCCGCACTGCGCATCGGGAGGTTTGTTAAAAATATTCCTTCCGCGACAGATTGGGATCCCTGGAAACTTAGTGTCACCCCCCGTCCCGTATCAGAATTGCCTTCTCGCGTCTCAGATACGCCCGCATCGCCAGTTTCAATACTGCGAATTACTATACCCGTTTATACACGACATTTCACGCCTGACGATTGTCGATCTCGTGGACAGAGTGGACAGAGGAGGAATCGTCTTTTCCAATTCTATCGGGGTGAGCCGGATGGCGCGAACCACCCGGAGAGGCCGACGTCCGCAAAGGCTTCCGAAAATCGTGGTACGCGCGAGCCGGCAACTTGGATTTATGTCTCCCATAAATTCATGCGACTTCGCGGACCGTTTTTCCGATCTCGAATCCCGTTTGCCAATCTCTCTTTCTCTCTTTCTGCTTCTCTCTCTCTTTCTCTCTCTGTCTTCTCGCTCCTTTACCCTCTTTTTATCCCTCGATCCCGGCACTCTCTTTCCTCACCGGCGCATTCCGGCATTCCGCGGGTTCTTCCCCACCCACGAGAACGAATCCCTAGCTCCTGGCTGCGGTCAGTTTGCTACTTATTATCAAGTGAAATATCGCGGTCGATTTGTTATCGCAGAGGGTGGTACTTTGCGGAAGATCGGCGAGGCTTACGATTCATGCGCTTGTTGCAGCGACAAGAACAGAAATCTCGATGTTGCCGGCATACTGTAGTATTTTTTGCTCTCGTAAATTTGAAACGTCAGTTAATTCCACGAGTGCTTCATACGTCATTCGCGTACACGTGTGTCACAAGCAAATTTGTAAAACAGTAGATCTAATATACCTAGCATTTAAAAACACGATGCTGCAAAACAGCCGCAGAGCTCTAAGAATCCTTCAAGAATTATTATAAATATTTTAAATAAACTGACTGTCACTGATTGTTCACCTCTAATCATCAGTTTATTAATAATCCTATAGGGTAAGGCTGCCGATATCGCACCGGCTCCTAAATCGCACCACCTCGCGTATAAATTCAACCACAGTA
>QKQZ01019749.1:0-16783 GCA_003595255.1 Solenopsis fugax
GTTCGGTCTGCGACTCGCTAAAGCGTAGACTTGGCGCGTGTCGCGACCGCGCCTCTTGATAGTGAATATATTATTAATAGTAATACACTGAAAAAAAGTCTGGTTATAACCACCAAATGTATAGTGAAATTAGTATCAATTAAATATTTTGTCAATATAACCAAAGATAATTTTATTTTACTAAATGTTTAGTAACTTATACGAGATTGGATAATACTTACTAAACATTTAGTAAAATAAAATTATTTTTTGTTATATTGATAAAATATTTCATTGATACTATTTCACTATACATTTGGTAGTTATAACCAGTCTTTTTTTCAGTGTACATCATTTTACATGTTTGCCTAAAATTGTTTTATTTACATTTTTCTCTTTTTTATTTTTTTCTAATTTTTTTTTTACATAAAATCGGGATGCGCCGCACAGCTATCGATAAGATACACTATAAGAGTAAAAATCATATAGAGGATAGAATAAAACGCATCATGATATCTATTTATTAAATTACCTAGCTTAATCTTTACATATTATCGCGTTACATGTTACATCTTGTGCAATAGCACGAGATACTTGTGTGATGACAAATAACTTTTTACATTAAAGTGTGAAACTCTTTTAGAAATCCTCAAATACATTAACTTGTAAGTAATTTGTACAGATGACTCGTGTAAAAAGAAGAGAGAAGGAAAATGTAGCAGTGTTATCTACTGTCTGTTTTGGGGTTCATTTTTTGCTTATCTTACGAAACTTAACTATTGTAAAATTTGAAATAATATTATTATAAAATTGTTATTACAGTTGATAGAAAACACTTTTTATTTTTTTTTCTGTTTATGTTTTCAAAGTTTTATTTTTAATTTTTGTTTAAGAAATATATTATCAAAAGTAGTATGTCGGTATTGGCGATGTTCCTCTATACTCAAAAGTATATTACGTGCGGGGAAGGTTTACAATTTGACGTTATCTTTAACGGAAATCTTATTTTCTAACTCGATAAAGTCTTCTTACGGATTTTCCTTTATGTTCGATTGTATGACGCATCTAAATCCTCTTCGTAGAACAATTTTTAAAACCGTTATTCCCAGAGAAGGGAAGGGGGGGGTGGAGCGCGCGCGGGTGTGCACGCAGATTTTCAGATATTCCTCCAATCAAACGTTCAAAGGGTCGTAACAAACCGAAGAACGGTAAACGCGGCCATATAAAAAGAAATTATCCGTGAGAACTTCTAAAGAGATGCGCGATTGTGGTATCCCGTCGAATGCTCTGACGTAATCCGTAATCGCTGATAAAGAGATCGCCGTTCTCATATACTGCTGTCATTATGCGCGATATTAGGATGATTTAAGATAATTGGGTCTAATATATGTGTATTAGCAATATCAATATTATCTCATAACAGTCGGTAAACATCTGGGTGGTAAGCGAGCTTTTTTTTTTCCTATTGTCGGTGAGCTAATTGCGATTCAACTAGTTTGCTCATTAACATTCCATCCCGAAAGTCACTAACAGCTTTGGGAAACATTCTGAATGCGTGGAAGTTAACCCGATGCGTCGCGGATGTGCGCTTCGGAACTCGGCGCGTTCCAGAAAATTGCAATCTCGAATCTGCTTTCCACGATTGCGCATTCTTATTCTTGACGATCTGTCTAGGTTCTTGCAGAAGCCGCGCACTCGCGACTTCCTTGTGAGGCTGGTAGCTAATTCGTAGAATGCTGAATTCGTTGCGTGAAATGGAATCGGATAACGTGTGCGTGCACCGCCGTAAATCAAAGAGAAGATAATAAACGTGCTACGGATAGATAATAAGTGCCTCATTGTTCCGTAATTACGAGACTTTTCGGGGACGACTGGAGGTTGAACTCTGATCCTGGAACGTTGCTCTCGGACGTAGCAATCGTGAAATCATCTGAACGCGCGTGATAAATCGCGATATTTCGCAGCGCGTATCGCGATTTCTCGAATAGCGGGGGGCGAGACGGTGTGCGTAGACCTGCAAGTGTACCGACATTCGTAGCGGCTCGAGCGATTTTAAGATGCCACGATTTTCCGGATCGCTCGGCTACAAGAATTTACGTCAAAACCGGGTAAACACTTTGTATACATAATGACAATGGAAATACAGCTACTCCTGAGAAGCGAACGAACCGATCCATGTCCGTTACATCTGCCGTTAGTGATTTACAGGCAATTCCGCTTTCCATTATCCTTTAATCTAGGTCTTTAGTGACAGATACTAAGCGCGACAAATGTGCATTACTAAAAGGATATTACCGTGCGAAACGTCGAAAAAACCGTCGTCGGTTAAACGGTGCCTCGCGCTCCTTCCAACGTCGACGCGGGCGATTCGATGCCGGCGATAATCAAAGCAGTCGTCGCGACCTCTTCGCTTTTTTCTTCCTTTCAGTCTCTCCTTGCCTCCTTTTTTTTTCCACGGCCATATTACACGTGGCCACGGCCAGACGCGATAGCATCGTGTCGTTCGCCACCTCGAAACGAGATTCGACCGACTGCTCGAGTTTCTCGATAATCTCAAGAGAGGACCCGGTTCACGCCCTTGCGCGCCGCGACTTCTCATTATTTTCTGTCGAATGAGGGTTAAACGGGACAGGAGGCCTCGCGGCGGCGATTATGCTCCGTAATACGCATGGGGGTCGATCGAAACCCACGATAGCCTCGGTGACGCTGCAGTTTGGCAAAGCGCAAGCCTGCGGAGTACCGGCGCGGTGTGTGCATCGCGGCTTCTTACGGCCCATTGTTCGGGTTTGTGTGAACTTTCGGAACAGCTGAGTACAGAGGAGCACAGCTGAGGAGCGTGTACACGTACGTACACACGCACACACGTGCTAGTCGGATCCTCTGCACAGTTACGGCTGCGGCATCTCGAAACCTTGAAAAGTACCACGGCCTAGGTCGGCGCATTAACGTCCGACATGGCACGCGATCTGATTTAGACGGATTTATACTTGCATCTTGCTATCAGGTCTCTCTCTCTCTCTCTCTTCTTCTTTCATATTAGCGAGCGAATTCAATTGCAGAAATATTTCTTCAGCGGCTAATCTCAATAGATGTTCTACTTGAGATGTTAATTAGTTAATTAATTACTTCATTTATAAAATTCCCGAGTATGTACATGCATGCACAACGAACGGAGAGCATTCTATTCATTAGAGCGTTACACACACGATTTACATTAAATTCTTCTTTAAATTATTACGCTGGTACTGAACTTCAGAGGGCAGCTTTTTTAAGGCAAATTTTTAATCTGTCGAGGAACTATATCTTTTTACGAGTTAAACTATGCGTTAAAATATTCAATGAAATGTCAGGAAATAAAAATGAAGAAATACTATAATAGTTGAATATGATATGTATCTTCATAATCAGTATTTTTTCACTTTTATTTTATATACACAATTTTAAATATAAAATAGCTCACATGTATAAGTATGCATGTAAACGGAATCAGAGCAAAATTCTACTTAATAAATTTTATGCGACCACTCAAGTTCAAATGGCTCGTTTTTCCTCGGTATATCGATTTAAAAAATACACCTTAATTTCCGGAATCCACTTAAATTTTAATAACACCTGGTGCTAGTCTGCTCATAATGTATGAGGAATGGGTTCTCTCGGAATAATCCGTGAGAAAGGATGGCGTCTTTCTTTGTACCACATCGTTCCCTCGTAAAAGTCAATCTCGCCGTACAAAGTAGAGCGAGATTTTCCTCTTGGGCAACTTCGACGAGCTCGGAAGCTCGGTTCCTTAACGCGCGCGGTTAGACGACCGCTCATATATACTGACCAGCAGGCTTAATATTCGAAAGAACCTCAAGGTTGAACAAATGCACTCTGAGTGCTTTGTGCCGTAGGGCGTAGTAAAATTTTTTCGTTTGTTTTTATAAACACGACGCAAAAATTATCATATAAGGAAGCAGAATTTAATCATTAAAAGGATTTTTGGTGTGATTGCACTGAATGATTAATAATCCGAATTGATTAGAAAAAAATCATTAGTATTTTCAGTATCTGATTAGAATTTTCAAATATAATGAAATCTAAGGAATATGTTTTTTTATTTATTTTTTTTTCTTAATTTATGTATTATGTAAACATTAGATGGAATATATAAATGAAATAAATAATGAGCCATATTCAGGACCTAATTGCATGTTACAACTCATTCAACATTAATTTATATCCAATATCCTCTTTTTATTAAATTATTAAATTTTATTCCTCTCTGAGCCTGGTTGTAAATTTGTGAATTGAAATAAATAAGTTATCCTACATAAGGTTTTATTTCGTTGTGTTAGTTTTTGTTTTAACTTTCTCCGATAATTTATATTCAACATTCTGTATATAAATAGGTATCAAGATACAAATTGTTATTTAATTTCTATCTTGTTGCATCATGCAATTATGCTATAAAGGCGATATTAAACCTAATTTTCCAGTTGACTTGCACCTCACTATTTCAAAAGCCAAGCGAGATAAGGCTCGTCCCATTAGTTCGACTAGACATTTGATTTATAATTAAAGATTCACAATTGTTTATCGTTTCGCCTCGGATCTTCTCTCACGGGAATTAGTCGAGCATATCAGTTCTCATTAACATGAAACAGGCGCAGGCATCAGTACACGGTATCCCGGATACGGAGCGGATTCATCTGGCATCTGGCTGTTGCGCAATTCGCGGCTCACCCGGCTCGTTTCCACGTAACATCCGGGTGGAAAAATGCGCGAGCCTTAGCGAAATCGAACGAAACCTTTCTCGCAAGGGCAATTCCGAGATGCACGACTCGGGAGCCGGTAAGGATCTTTAACGCGCGGTTAGAAGAACGTACGTACCTCGCAGGCGAGGATAATCGATGGGAGCACCTGGGAGATTACGTTCGGAAATCCACGGGAACGTGGTGGATCGCGCCGTCCGTCGTTGCTTCCGTTGCGGTTGTTGTTGCAGTTGGTCCATCCGATAGACTGTGGGATGGATCTCTCGACTCCGGCCGGCGCAGGCCGCCGCACTCTTAAAAGTCTGATCCACCTGCGGCTGAGAGCCTGCTCTTCTCCTGTCTCTTAACAGCTCATTAACCACGTCTAGCTTCCATCGACCTCTCTATGCATAAACTGCGCTTGCCCTCGTGGCACGCAAAGTCCTCGACCTCCGTGAATTCCTCAGATAAGCGGCGTCGGAAGACGCTTCGTTTACTCTTCGGCCAGAGCGCACAACGACGGAAGTCTCGCGAAAGTATGATTATTAAAGTATCGGATTTACTTCCCCCCCCCCCCGAATGGGGCATACTTTCCTGTGCCCTCTGCATCGGGCTTACGAAACGAGGTTCGTATTGAGGTAAATGCGAATGCTGAGAAATATACGATGCGTGCACGTAACAACACCACCTTTATTTGTAACCATTGCTTTACGCTGTGTTAAATAGTGCCTCTGATTGCAGGATAATCTGCTCTTTTCCGTTCCCCATGTGACCGCGAAAACTCGCAACCATTTACAGTGCGCACAATACTACTAGGAATAAATATCGTAGATCTGAAAAATAGAGAAAAATTTACCGAGTACTCATCTCTTCACATGAATTCGACACCGTTACGTCGTTGAAATAATTTCTTTCAGGATGCGTGAGCAAAGAAGAACAATGTAGAGCCTCTTCGATTCATGAAGTCGATAGCGCAATAAGAACCAAATCGTATGCGCGCGGAAGGTTTTTTAAAATCAGTAGACTGCTCAATTAAAGTCCGTCTAATTGTCTTGTCATACGCAAGAGACATGCCGTTAGGTATACATTAACGACTAGAATGTACGATAAACGGAATTAAAGACTGAATAATAAAATTAATTGAAAGTAAAATATTTAGAGGCCTAGAGAAAGTACAATAATTACAGGAATAACTCTTTTCTTTAAAACCAGAAAAGAGAGAGAGAGAGAGAGAGAGAGGGCATGTGTGAGAAAGAAATATTATAGGAAAATCTTTAAGATAAATAATACTGAGCCAATGCAAAAGTTTAATTTAAGATTTGACTTTGTCCAATTTCTTCACTTTTAGATAATTTATTTATGAGATATCTTTCAGAGAATATGTTAATTTTTAGTAAAATTCTAGTACATTTTGTATTGAAAATTAATAGTATATACAATAGCTATCCGTTAGATACATAATCAGAGAAGTTTCAATGAAGAAAATGAATTTTTAGTCAATTGACGATTATCTTTATCTGGAAGATAGTTATCGGGAGGAGTGAAGAAATCGGGAATTAATCTATAATTTTTATAAAAACTAGGAAAACTATCGTCCTTGATTTATATACATTTAGTTACCTTGTCAGACGTACAAAATGCGGAACAGAAGAGCGATGCAAGAACTAAAGTAATGGGTGAGGGAGTGTATAGTCACGCGATCTTCGGTCGCATCAGAAAGCATCCTTTGCAGAGATCACGGGGCATTCGTGCTTTCCCACTGGATATCCCTTTTACGAAACTATAAATTACATTTTCGAACATCCACCTCACCATCGATATATCCAATTTGTCGTTAGCTATAATCCGTATATGCCATTTCGTTTACACTTCAAAGATCAACGTGTTATTACCATCAATCTCTCTGATGCTGTAACATTCCTTTTAAGTCCTTCTAGTTCCTAACATATCGATGGAAAGAAATTTGCTCATCAAACGTGTTCTTCATATTATTGTAATAAAAAAATCCTTGTAATTATAAATTAACTTTTTATAGATTTGAGTAAGAATAACAATGCGATAATTAGGCTTATGATTTGCATGCCTGCAAATGGTATATTTCATTACCACACTGTAATTAAAAATAAATTTTGACAGCAATCGATAATTAATAGCATCAATAACATCGGGTATCGATCCGCTGAATTCTCTGGATGCCTGTCAGATACTATCTTACAATGAAATTAATTTAATAATTATCCGTCCCGGCATCTCTCTCTCTCCCTTTCCCCGTAAAATTTTCTTTTTAACGAATTGCATTCGCGCCGGATAAAACTAAAGGCGACCGTGACTTGCTAGTAAGTAACTTATAATTAAATCACGAGATACGCCCATCGCCCCATCTTCTTCATTATTTCTGCACACGTCAATACCCGGCATTCACCGGATGCGCTTCCGAAGAAGTTTTCGATTGGAGGGAATGCTCGAAACAATTTATTACTAGTACTTTAGTACTTCTATAGCACAGCGTCGTCTTCCACAGCGCGTT
Source organism: Solenopsis fugax (assembly GCA_003595255.1). Classification (NCBI taxonomy): domain Eukaryota; kingdom Metazoa; phylum Arthropoda; class Insecta; order Hymenoptera; family Formicidae; genus Solenopsis; species Solenopsis fugax. The sequence goes on from QKQZ01019749.1 coordinate 7,240, forward strand.
ATTCTAATTAGCCAATCACTTAATCTATAGATAGAAGCGTCTAATAACGTTCGATTATGTCTTCTCTCATCATCTTCAGAATTATATTCTACTCTCTCTAAGGCTCTATTACGTTTTAATGTAATATTAATAATACAATAAATTCTAATTCTTTCTAGAAAAATGTAATTTTATCTCGTGTCGATCTTTTTTGCGATATCAAGGAGTATAAATAAAATTACCGATATATTATTCCTCAACGATTCGTGGGAGTATCTGGACGTTTTCATGGTCATTTGCTGTCACGGTTCGGTGAACTTTCATCTTTCGTCCTCTTTGTTATTTTCCACAAGCGGCTAATTTCATTACTGACACGAAAGGCCGACTGACGCACATCCTACGTGTCGGTGTCGGCAAAAGTTTCAAAATACGAAAGTTATGATTTAAAAAAGAAGTTATTTCTGAAAGCGTAGTGAGAGCAATGAAGAGAGGGCTTACGGTATACATGTGTGCGGGTATAACATTACTCTGTCGCAGGAGAATTTATCTGTCAACGGATAATGCACCATATAGATAGATGAGCGGATAATTAGATAAGATTGATGAGCGGATCACGCGGAGCCGACAGATAAATCGTTGATACTCGCGCGCGCGCGCACCGCTAGATGATATACGCGTAGATAAAGAGAAACACAGATAATGTAGATCAATACCGTTTGAGCAATTACACTCGCCGACGGAAAAATGTATATCCCATACATGTGTAACACAATGGTCGCAAACATCTCGCCTGTGCGTGACGTGCTCCCTCTCCTCCTCTCTGTCTCTCTCTCTCTCTCTCTCTCTTTTCTCTTTTTTCTCTCTTTTTCGGTGTCTTATCAGAGCACCCCCGCATGGTGCGAATAATGATGCGTTTCCTCTTAGATCGCCAATCGCGACGATGGATATAGATTAGAATTATGCTTAGAATAAGACGCGCGAAATCGTCCATGTGCTTCCGGATTCGATGAATAAGACTTATTGCGGATGTAATTCTAATGTACCGATAATGATCCGAGGGGTGTGGCCCGGCGACTGACAAAAGGCAATTATATTCATATATGAATGTAATTGAACAATTGTACGGCGGAAGTGGCAATTTGTATTAAGATTGTAGTCTTCCTCTTTTTCCCTCTCGCCGCAAGAATTACTTTTCCTTTTCACGTGACGTCTAATAGATGTTAAGATTAAATAATTAAATATAGTTATACATAAAGCATTATCCAGTTAGTTATTATTTTCAAAGTGCAGTAAAAAAATTTAATATCGAACAAATGTGATTGCAAGATGCACATTGACGAAGAGAACTCTGCATTGAGACATTATTACTTTCGACGCGCTTTGCAATGGTCGATGATCAAAAATGAATATGAGAGAGAAGTAAATTGCAGCTATGTGCAATAGAAAATATGCACAATGTGTTATCATATGACATCAGCTGAACTTTGTATGGATTTATTCGTGCATCGGTTGCGAATGCATTGATAAATAGTTTCAAATCATAGTCGTTCTTTCCCAGAGATCCGATCTAACTACAGATAATTGCGGCTTATTCAAAGCGATCGGTTGTGCCCTATGGTTAGCAGAGCGCCCGTGTGTGCATGCCTCGGAAGCCAATAGCTACTAGAGGACTCGTGAATGATGCAGGAATCGTGTTACGTTCAACCTATTGTGAATGCAAAATGTCAGGCGATGAATTAACAGATTGGAAACCGACAGAATTTAGAAGATAATAAATGTGCTAATAATTTATACATCGTACAACCTCGAATTGAATTGTGTGCGTGTGTCGCATCTTACGGTAATATAATTAAAATTAAAGACACCGTTATGCAACGGTGCATCTTAATCAGAAGAAGATCAATAAGAATCGACAGATGGGAAACGTATTAAAATTATCGTTGCACTAATCTTTACACTCGAAAGTTGGCAGACGCCTATCAAGACGAGCGCGTTATTCGCTTCGTAGATCGATAACTCGTCTCCCTAGCAATCTGCGATAAATCGCTAATTACACGATCTAATGATCGAATCCGCTCAATTCCAGGCGAACGCGCCTAGATGAAACATCCGGAAAATATTCCGATGCAACCAGAAATTAATGAACGAAGACAAACGGAAAAAAAAATATTTCCTCAAAATACATTTGGAGTTTTGAAGATCTACATGTGCTTTTCTAATAAACAATCTTCAATATATAAAATATATAAATTAAATAAATTTAAGTATAAGAATAAAACTCTATCTCCAATACTATAAAGCCTCACAATGATAAAAATGGTCAAACACATTCTTTTATTTTCCATAATATTTTATTTATAAATCATATATCAAAGACAGCGCGTTCGATTCTACTTGGGGTTCGTTGATCCAAGAAGGGTGACCCTGACGATCAGGGTCGTCGCGGTATAACAATAAGTTTGAAATCCCATTGAGCACAGGTCACCCGATCGCGTCGATGTACCTTTGTTCCTGCTCGTTTTCTTCGCCGACCCACCGATGTCATCTCACGCTCCGACACTCTGCGGTCAGTCAGTCGTCACGATCTGCGGAAAGGCTTTACACTGGCAGAGATTGATCCTCGGCGGCCAATAGAATGCTTCTGCTTAATAAACCGCATTTCTTTTTTTTTTTTTTGCGTTCACGTCGAACAGTCGCAAAAGTTGTCTCGCGTCGTCGGTGTTCGCCTCCGTTAACCCTTTCGGTACGGAAACAACGCAATGAAGGAACACTCTGTGTAGCCACAATAGAAATAGTAGTTCTTACTTTAAACATATATATATATATGCCCACAGACGTTAAAATAAACTTCTCTTCCCCTGTGCACATCATATATGCGAGAGTACTCGAAAAGAGTTAATTCTGAGAAACGCTCTCTGGCGTATTCCCGGCAAGGAGAGGAATCTCTGCCTGATCGCTCAATTTATACGAAAGTAAGTAATTACCCAGCCGAGTCGCACGTCAGTGTCGGATCAATCTCTTGTGTCCGCTCGAGCGGAGAATTAAGTACGAGCAGACAATTACGCAAGATTACACTGATTAACGTAATATGATTTTCTCAGAGTACACAAAAAATGCAGCATAACACATTGATCATCATGTTCGTCATTTGAATTCAGAAGCGAAGCGCTTCTCAATGTCTTGATGAAGTCGGGACTAAATGTATGTGCTTTGAATATTATCTCCACGTTATATTGTTGCTCTAATGAAGCCGCTCGAAATAGTACCGCAATGATTGCACCTAATCATTGTCAATTGTTAAGATTTGAACTCTTTCATCGCGCGACGTATGCAGTCGACATTTAAGATATTAATTTAATAATCAATTTTGTAATTTGTTATGTTCGATGCGTAATTTATCGTCTCTAATAAAAACCTATAGCACGTTACATCTGATATATGAACGTGTAGAAAACGAGAATTCGAACAACTTACGTCACGTCACTTTATTGTACAAAAAATGCGGCTTGTTTATTTAAAAAAATACCGTAGAATTTGTATATTTACACAAATACTAAAATACAACAGATTATATTTAAAAAATATATTTTCGCATCGGGGATGTGATTAATCATTGTTGATTTTTGTCAAAATAAAATAAATAATAGCAAGCTTTTCATAATTATTTGAACGTAATTAATTGCTTTTTCAAATAATCTAACTAAAGTCAAGCTCGTATAAGTGAATAACAATAAACCTAAATAATTCGGCTTTTAACAAGCAAATTTGATTTCGATATAATAATAACTACTCAATTAAACATCTAACAATATCATTCAATTTATTCCGAACAAATATTACTTAATTGATCTAATAATATCATACGCGTTTCGTGCTACACAGAGCCTTCTTCAGTGAAAAATTTTTTTACATTTCTCTAAATTAACTGTATTAATATATGTAATAATTTCTCGTGTTAGTAACCCTAATTATCATCGCGAATCACAGAAAACTTATATGAGCCTTCGATCCAGATTTATTTGGTTTTTTGAACACGCAATTAAATGTGAATGATATAATGCCATCCATGTGATTTCTTTAACATTGTGAAATTGAAACATAAATTAAGTTAATTCTTTATATCCAACTGTTATTAGATGTTCAATTAAGTAATATTTGTTCGGAATAAATTAAATGATATTGTTAGATGTTTAATTGAGTAGTTATTATTATTTCGAAATCAAATTTGCTCGTTAAAGGCCGAATTATTTAGGTTTATTGTTAATTGCTTTTTGTTTTACCAATTTTGTTTTCAAAAAAAAAAGATGATAAAAATCAATATTAATCAATAACTCTTTTAAGAAAAATGTGGAGAAGACTGCTTATTTCGTTACACGAGAAACTTATATTTAAAGCTTTTTATATAAAGCCCAGATTCCATCATCGCAGATTCATTTACTCGAGCTTTCGCTTTTATCCGTACCCCACTTATTTCTGCAAGAATTGTGGTGTCACGAAGAGGGTTATCGGGTCGAAGGTGCGCAACGTGCGTGCTCTTCAATTAACCCTTTGCCGTATCGATAGTTCCGATCGGATCCGCGCGAACAATCGCGACCGTATTTTCGCCACGCTGCCGACGTAGCATGATTCGATGCTTCACAACGATTCTGTGTGATCCGGCGTGCAATGCCGACTGGCAATGGGATTTTTTTTTTTTTATGAATGCAACATGGACGCACACGCGCGCGCAAACGCATCAAGTTCCTTCGCGGTGACAACACCCCGCCGGTTGTACTCCAGTTGTCTCTCATCACGGTGTAGAATATAATAACTGCGCTATTATAGTTCGCTATGCCGTAAGAAGGAGATTAAGGATGAGGGACAGTTTACTATTAATATTGCACGAAGCCTAACCCCACGGGGCCTCCAGACGCGAGAACAAGTAGAATGGAAGTAAATTCTCTCGAGTGCTCGTTAGTTTATGATTTTCTGACGATAGTGAATGGGAGAGATAGTGTCACCGGTGGATTGTATTGGATGATGAATGTCTCTCTTGCGTGAGAAGCCACGTTCCGATCATATTTATATGAATAACATGTACGTGTGTTGTGCCGAACGATAATTGCGTTAATTGTATGTCGTATCGTCGAGATAAAATTAGAAAATCATTTTTTTTTTTTTTTTAATACAAATAGAAACAAGAACGCCTTTACGGTCATAGCTGGATCTTGTTGTCAATGCTTTTATATTTAAATTTAGAGAGAAGTTAGACCGTTAATGTATAAATGTAAATTGAACTGAAAAGCCTTCTACGGTCATAGCTGGATCTTATTGCTTTATATTTACTTGTGTGATTTTTATATACATTTTTCAAATATGTATATAAAAATCACACAAGTAAATATAAAGCAATAAGATCCAGCTATGACCGTAGAAGGCTTTTCAGTTCAATTTACTTTTATATTTACTTGTGTGATTTTATATACCCTTTTCAAATTCACTCGACTGCGCGCCGAATTACTTTTTCGGTCATAACACAGCTCTAAGTTGAACATGAACAGGTAATATCACATTTCTTAAATTGAATCAATTTAATAACTAACGATGCTGACTTGCACTTTAAAATTAGACCCCTTTCCCCCCTGAAAAAACTGTAAAGAATTTATTGCGAAAAATATCACCTCAGCCAGGGTTCGAACCTGGGACTTTCCGAATCTCCGGTACGGGTGTCTTTTTTTTTAAGTTATTAACAGGATTTTATGCACACGATGCAACTCTAAGCAATATTATGCCGTTAAGCTAGCGAACCCCTCTCATTATGGGGTACGCAAACTGTTTTAACGGGATTACTGAATCACTGATTTTAATCTGCGACGCTCCGCCATTTGCTCGCATTTTTCAGCAGTTTAGCGGTAATTTTTGTCATATAAAACGATGACACTGTATATCTGTGCTCATAAGTCGCATACCTCTTGACCAGATCCCTCAAACGGATGGAAACTGTCATCTCGAGTCCTGTTAATGAAACACCAGGGAATTTTTGTTAATTAAAACTGTTCCAAGTGCTCGTTCATGTACACACACGAAAAACAATATGTGTACATAAATATAACGAGCATGGTGCCTCATTACGTCTATGACTGGAAGCAACGGTGCTTGGTAACCTTGAACCAATTATGTATGCCATTTATTTCGCAAACCGGCCGCTTTGCATTTCGGCGAGGTCACCGGCTGAAGAGTTTTACGCTTTTACGTACGGTGCCTCATAAATAATGGTGTAGCGAGGAATGCGATTATCTACGTGAGGGGATCACTGCTCGGTGAATTAACAAAACTGCGATGGTAGGCTAGAGCCGTCTCTCCTTATTACGTAAAATGACAGGTTGCTTCATGGTATCTGAAGGTTTACGAAATACCACTTTACATAGATGCAACGCTTTTACTTAAAACAAAAAAAAAAAAAGATAGGAAAGAAAGAAAGTTGTGAAATGAGTTTCTGATTTTTTTCGCTGCTAGAGTAAGAATTTGGCTTTCTAAATTTTTCATAAAATAATAATGCATGTATGTAAGCGCGAGCGCGCTCGCTTGCGCACCCGTACGTCCGCATGCAACCATCTTGCATCTCTGCGAGCTATAACCATCGCCAGGAGAGCGTGGCATCCAGGAATTTTATCGGGCTTATATCGCTATTTACATTCCCCTGAATCTCTAAACGCTGGCTTGATCTACGCGCCCGTTAGCTTCTCCAACAAAAGGACGTCTCTCAAGGAGTTCCGCATATCCGGGCAGATTCAACTCTCGCACGATCCACGTCGGATAAAAGTCTCCGTATTCAAGCGCAGATTCGTCGCGACGCTCGCGTCACGTCGGCCGACGAACGCGCGAAAACGTTCACCATCATCAACGCGCGCGTCTGTCTCTCGCATAAAACGCCGTAAATTCTCGCGCGACTCGGCCGCCGTGTCCCCCGGGAGAATCGGGCCGATTAGTCGACATTGAAAGTTGCCGAGCGGTACCCTAACGTTAACGGTGTCTCGGGCAATTAAGTCTGCCGCGCGCCTCCGGCTTGCGTGCCCTCACTATGCCAGGCGTGCGTAAACACGCGTGCACGTGTACGCGTGTGCGCGCGCGGCTTAGCTCGCTTACTCGCTCGTACACGACAATTACCCTTTAAATTGCCGGTGATCTTGCGGGGAAGAAAGTTCAGGGTGACGTGTTCTTTTTTTTCCTTCTCTCTCTCTCTCTCTCTTCTTCTTCTTCCTCTTTCTGTGCTCCTCTCGCTCGTCCTCTCGAAGATTCACTCCCACTCGATCTATCTCTGTTACCATCGTGGCCGGTCGGCTATACGGAATAAGCGTGAGAAGAAATGCCTCACTCTCCATGAGGTATCCTAATACAACGGAATACGCTGAGATTTAGATGCCGCGGTTGACGGTTGAACGGATTAATTATTGGCGAGCTTACCGAGCGCTTTTTTCCCGCGTCGACGAGGACTCAATTGACTTCCTCAATTCTCCAGCTGTATTAGCGAATTCGTAACGCACGGATATCGGGATAAGGACGCCTCTAATTACGTAATTATAATTGGAAATTGATCAATCTCTCGAGAATCAAGAATCTATCTGCGTAAGTGTAATAAACGCAGATACAGTTAGGATGCTCCGACTTATTAATAGAATTATTAATAAGACGTAAACGGCATGCTTATGTCAGCGTGACAATAACTAATTAAAAATAATTAGTATTAATATTAATAACTAATGCATGTGGAAATATTATGACTAATATGTATACGAATGTATTAAAAATAAATAAATAAAATATAAGTCTACATAGAAAAAAAATTAATATCAAATCAACAATTCATTGTTTCATATGTAAGTAAAAATATAAAATCTCGTTGGAAGTATTTATAATCTCAAAGAGATATAATTTGCTTACATAAAGAAATTTTGTTTCTTCATATAAGCAAATTATGTCTGATCAAAATTATTAAATTCTTCCAAGAAGATTTTATATTCTTGCTTATGTATGAAACAATGAATTGTTGATTTGATAGTCATTTTTTTTCTGTGTATGCAATGTGAGATACATATTTTTCTCTAAACGTATATAGCATTGTATAAGAAATGCTTTTACGCATTTATTTCCCTGTGATAAGTAACTTTTTAAATAAAGATAAAAGTAAAATAACTCTGAATATCCGCTCATTTTTTAAGAAATCACGTTCGTTAATGTATTCCCTTTGTGTGGTCTTACCGACCCAGTTAAACGACACATTTATGTGCATGTATGTACGTATGTCAAAAATATTCGCTACGGATAACAAGATGTTAACATTTCAAATGTCCGATCTTCGCATAGATAATCAAATTACCTCGCATAATGGCTTCAACTTCTCAGCTAATCCCGTAACATATTGATGTGGTGTGTCGCAGTAAAATCACGCGATTGCAAAGCTAATTACACGAATGAATTCCCATGTAACACAATGTGTTTAATAAATTTATGCGCAGGCCATTAGAGGAGATGTGTGTGTGTGTATGTGTGTGTACTTATCGCATCTCAGAATTTTATTTTGCAGATACCAATGCTTTCATTTGCTACTAACATTGCACAATTTGTTACAATTATCTGATAACAATGATGTATAATAAGTTAAAATGATTAAATTTTTCAAGTCAATTAAATTTCTTCGAGTATTTATGTATTTCAGTTAAATATATAAATAATTGCACGGAGGAAATTCAATCGAGTTGAAAAATTTAGTCAAGTTAATAACTTTTTCTCAGTGTAAGAAAAATGTATCTTGATTTTACGAAAAAAATCTATCTAATTTTTCGCGAGTAACAGGTGATCGAAAGCGTAGAAGACATAAAATTACGGAATTTTAGAAATTCTTGCTGCACTGTGTTATTTGTGCTAAACATCGATTACGTTACGTAATAACTCACGTTCTCAGAGAATTCCGATGCACATCGCCGGCGTGAGCTGCGACCGGCGCGGCGGAAGCCGTCGTATATGCGTCACGGCGAAATTGTTGAGGCTTCCAGAGGACGCAGATCTACGATCCGCCGGACGAAAAACCAGGCGAGGCTTCCTACATGCTCGCCCGAGGAAAGGGGGAGATCGTTGAACCGCGGAACGTCGACCTACCGCTCGAGAAGTATGCAGACGGACGATGATTAGCCCTGAATCCACATCCGCGGTGATATGGATTTGTCGATGGGCACGACGACGCGACGCAGAGGCGGCGGATTCCTCCGCGTGGCATTGTGCCACCGGTAGCCGATCGTCAGCAGGCTCTTCCCACGAAGAATCCGATCGGACACGCCTGCCCAGCCGGGGGCCCCGCTTGTAAATCGCGATACATAGGCAGCACGACGACATCTCGTCCCGTCGTTGACCTACCTATAAGCGGTAATATCCCTTAAGAGGGTCGGTTCATGAAAGTGATTATGTAAAGCAGCATCTCTCTGAATCGCAGATTCGAATTATCCCCAGCCTGCGCTGTGTACCGTAGGTCATGCTCGCGGCCACGCATTATATGGTCATAAGGTCTGTACCTTCCTCCCTTCCCTCCCTC
>QKQZ01019749.1:16797-44934 GCA_003595255.1 Solenopsis fugax
GGCCGGTCGTCGTCCCCTCCGTGCCGATAAAGATCGAGAGTACATATTTCCGTAATACGTGCTCCTCGAGGATGCACGTACGACAGAAGCGAGGATCATTGCAATATTGCATGATCTACGACTGTTAGGAGAATATAATAGCTGATGATCTAGCCCGGGCGTTGTTACACGTAATGAGAAGGATGTCGCACGCTCTGTGATCTGTACACCATGATCTAGAACAGTGAGGTAACGAGGTGAACTATCTTCAAGAAAGTTGGAGAACTCATCTTCCGTCATTAACCTTTAGGAGACCGGAAGACGTTACAATGATACTCTAGTTTGGCGGCTTATGTTGGCGGCTGTGTTACATTCCTTTGTACGAAAGTATACACGGAAAGAATTTTACTACAGCATTTAAAAATTTAGCTATATATAGATCAGAAAATAAATTTATTATATATTGGGCCACAAAAATAATTATGTAGGAGACCCAAACATGTTGCTACAAAGGTTTGATGTTCTAGCAATCAAGTTAAACATTCGATAGAATTTTTTAGATGGTTCAACATAATTATTTTCAGATCTACATTTCAGCAAAATTGTTCTTTCCGTGTATGCAATAAGGTTTAACATAATTTTTATCAAATTTAAATTTATATATATTTTATAAAAAGAGTAATTGTACATATAAATATATAACAAATATAATGAAGCTTAAAAGTTACTTTAAAAATGCAGAAAATTATAATAATAAAATAAATAACTGTTTTTATCTTTCCATATAAGCATTCCATGTAACTTGTGCATTATAGTTCTCAGAATATAATTTGTGAAGTGTATACTTCAGCTTCACGTTGTACATCTCTCTTCGGAATCGGTATTTAAGTAAGACCTCGCAGTTTCTTGACAAGTAGAATCACACAAGTTTTCCGTTACATTCGATTCTGTTTCATCGCTATTTATTTCGATATAGTTATGTCGACGATAATCGCGATCTAGATGGAAATTGTGTTTGAAATTTTCAAAGGCTGTCCAGAACTCCGCGATCTTCTGGTCCATTCTCCTCATTAAATCGTCGCAATGCCGCTGGACTTCGACTTTAACAATATGTTCCATCCTACGGAGAAACTTTGCGTTGTTCTCATGTGATGCTGTCATTTCGGAATTAACTGATTTGTGAGATTCATCTCGTTTCTTTATAATTGTATCATCCGACGAATTGATTGCATTTTGCATTTCAGACCTGCAACCATCGTACTTAAATTTGTGAATGCAAATGTCGCGCAATATCTCACAAATACAAATATCTTTCCACTTACAACTATCTCGACTTATGAATTTTCGGATTTACGATCAACATGCTATTGATTAAAAATAAATTAGTAGATTATAACGCGGAGCTGATTAAGCATTTGTTAATTAATGATCTAAATTAAATATTAATTTTATAATACTAAATATTATATTAAGAATTATATTTTTAAGAAAAAAATGATATTGTTTTTTAATCACTCGTCGAAATTAATCTGTGTTTAAGCTAAATGTTAATTTTGTAACAGCAAATAGTTAAGAATTATAATTTGAAAAAGAAATTGTTTTGTCATTTTGTATATAAAAATCTATAATCGTTTATAATAGTTTTTAATAATAAAATAATTATTTTGTACAAACAATATTTTATTTATATGAAATTCTATTCGATTTACGATCAATTCGATTTACAACCAAAGTCTGCAAGTAGAAGGATACCTGTAATATTATCATAGAGAAAACATGACAACTAGGTGAGACTCTTAAAAATCAAATTGATTAACTTTATGAAAAACAAAGAAAATCATAAACTAATCGTGTTTGTGATACTTTAATTAAGAACTAAAATTAAGCAACCTTTAGAAAATAAAGTTGATCAGTTTGGTTCTGGAAAACTCAAATATCAATTACCATATTCGAAATTGCTCACGTAGTTCGATCAAATTGTTTTCGTGTAAATTAATAATGTCCTCTTTAAGTCGCTTCTCCCACGCATCAATTTGCCTTTGAAAGTCAAAGTAAGATTTTGCGCTTCGCTTCTCCAAGGTCTCCAGATGTCGTTCGATATTATCGTATACTTTCCTCATTCCCCCCATCTCGTCGTGTATCCTCTTCCTCTCCGCCAATTGCCATCTGACTATTTGAGAAGAGATCCTCTTTTCGTGGTCATCCCGCCAAGTCAGCAGATCTCTCTGAAGAATTTCACATCTCTCGTGACTCTGGCATTTCTGCGGACTCTGGTACCTCTTCAGGGCGACGATCTCCCTCTCGGCTCGGGACAATCTGCACTTAAGCTGTTCCACGGTGGTCTTCAAGGACTTGTCACGGAGACCGATTTCTGCTTCGTCATTGTCGCCGGAAGCTTCCGCCTCTGGAACACGCATTCTTGTGTGACATAACAGGTACACGTATTCCGTTTACTTTATGCAATGATGACGCGGAATGTTAATAGAAAACTTAGAAGTCCCGCGCGTTTTACGACACGTTAAATTATTTTGGTTATATTTTCGTTTTTACGCTTCAATTTTTAATTTTGCACGCCGCGCATTTCTTTATTAATTTTTTTTTAGGACAGAACGCGAAGAGACCTTTAAAAACGTTTGATCCAAAACAGCAATAGCTGCCAACGACTCTTCTAAGTTGGTGATAATTTTCCTCCATTCGTTCGTCTCCGGAGCTGCTGTCCCCTGCCGAATCACTCTTCTTGTACTTTAAAGTGTCAAGTTCGTACATCGAATTGCCATCGATTCTTATTCCCTCTTAATTCACATACGCAACGTATGCTTTTATTATATTACCTTCCAATCTTCTCAACATGCTTTGATAATCTTTAGAGGAAGATCTGGTCATCTGATAACCACTTCCTTCTGGTTCGCTAAAATTGGTAGATACTTCTTTAAAACATAGAGTGGATTCGGATTCCTCTTCAATAGGCGACAAATTGCGAACTTCTTCGAAATTCTCCTCGCTTTTTCGCATATTTCCGATATTGTGCCTGACGTGTTCGACGTCCTCTAGAAATTTTACACACGGAAAGAACAATTTTAGTGCAGCGTCTAAAAATTTAGCTAGACACAGATCAGAAAATAATTTTACATTGGGCTATCAAAATAATTACGTAGAACGCTCAAGCATGATAATGTGGCTGCAAACAGTTTTGACATTCTAGCAACCAAGTTAAACATCCGATACAATTTTTTAAATGGTTCGACATTATTTTCAGATCTGTATTTCAGCAAAATTGTTCTTTCCATGCATACATCTCACCTAAATAAACAGTAATATACCAATAAAAGAAGTTATACACATACATTCTTTTTAAAGATACATAAATAAAACAAAAATTCGGAAATTAATTTAGCATTACTTGAAAAAAATTGCAAGTAATTATTTGTACATATGTCTCTTTTTTTATAAAGAATTTAAATATCTTATCATGACGATTTATTAAGATTCCAAAAAAATTAATAAATAAGTACACCAGAAAACCACACAGAAAAAAATGAGTATCAAATCAACAATTCATTGTTTCATATATAAGCAAGAATATAAAATCTTCTTGGAAGAATTTGATAATCTTAATCAGGCATAATTTGCTTACGTGAAGAGAAAAATTTTCTCCATGTAAGCAAATTATGTCTGTTTAAGATTATAAATTCTTCCAAGAAGATTTTATATTCTTGCTTATATATGAAACAATGAATTGTTGATTTAATATTAATTTTTTTTCCGTGCAGTGTGTTAAAATTCTATTATTACAAGACCTAAATAAACAACTAAGCCAACCCATAGCTATCCCACTCTTGATTTACGAAGACCTGGTCGCCTGGTAAACCCGACAGGAAACTCTATCTTCCAGTGACCTTCGTCATGCGCGATACGTGAGGCGCGGTGAAGAAGAGGACCGCGTTCGCGTCCTTTGGTTGCTCAATCGCGGGAAAAAGAAACAGGGAGGGTGGAACGACGTAGAACGACAGGACTAACAGCAAGAACGAGCTTAATGGCGCTGTAACTCCGGCAGCGGGCAATTTTCAATTTCGCTGACTCGCGCGGAAGTGGCTTTCCCACCTCCGTGGCGGAATTGAGACGTCGTCGCTACGAGTCACGGGGCACTTGGCACCGCCGGATTTGACATGGACAGCTGGCCACATTGGACACGTTAGGAACCCCGTAAGGAAAAGGAGCGGATTTCCCCAGATAGTTGCGCCACATTAACCCTCTCACCGCACAACAATCGTCCTTCTGTCGAAAAGTAAACTTGAAATTAAAATCTCGCCTGTGACGAAATTATTTCAGTGGGATATAGATGACAGAGCAGATAACCAGTATCTCCCTCGAATGACGTTATGAAAAAAGTAGTCTCTACGGAATTAACTGTTCTTAGGATAGGCGTAAAACGTGATTCTAACTTTTAATAAAGTGCAAAATATTTATCTTCATTCTAGGCGTATATAATTTACTCATAATTATATAGTTGATTTAGAATATATACACGCTCCGTCACGGAAATCTTACTTTTATTCTGCGTATACGCTCGATAACGATCTCAACGTTGGCATCTCGAAGATCTTCAAGATCTGATCATCTGAAATAAATAATAAGCATCTATATACATATAAAAAGGCATGTGTGAGGAGTTTGCAATAATTATCGAAGATGCTTATCCGTTTACGTCAGACGATAAGGTTATTCGACTGCCGCGGCCGGTTCTCGCGATGTTCGCTCCGCACATGCGGAAATGGTGGAAAGGCGGCTGTTCGCTCGCTCGCTCGCTCGCTCGCTCGTTCGCGGTGAATGCGGATCGTTGCGTGAAATTAAACGGGGATCGAGCCGCGAATCGCATTACGGCTCCGAGATAATCGGGTGCCGAAGCTCGTGCGAGCCCTTCCGCTCGATATCCCAGTTTCGCGGCGTAGATCGACCGGCCCCGTGTGAGAACACCTGCGGCGAACAAGAGCGGCTAGGAGGAAGGAAGCGTAACGAAGGCGCCTGCATACGGGGAGGGCGAAAGAATGGACGGCAAGAACGGTAAGGAGCATGGAGTCGCACGGTGTGTGTTATGGGCATAGCGGTCCTAGCGGTAGATACCCGCGGATAACGCGCTCATTTGCATAGGCAGGCACATAAGTGTAAAACGACGTGACGTTAATGAATTTGCGTGCGTAACGCGTGTGATTCGCGGGTATATGGATGAAGGAACGTATACGCGAACTCTTCTTGCGACAGGTCAATTGTGATTCAGAATCGAATGACTAAGACACCTGATACATTCAATTTACCAAAACGAAAATTTATTTATGCGCATAACTAAAAAAACGTAACTAAAGTCACAAAATATAGATTTTTGATAACTTTACGTTATATGTAACACACACAATGTAAGAAAGTAATAAAAAAATAGAGCGATAGAACTTTTTAGCACCGAGGTAATTTAGGGTAAATCCGGTAATATTTACACCACACGAGGATTTACGCCGCAGTAGTCAGAAAAAATAAAAGGAGTGAAGGTAATTTGCAACCATCTGTTATATGCCTTTATGTTATATTAGTATTGTGTTGTAATTTTAGTTTTTTTTTTTACTGTTAATACTAACATATTGTGAGATGAATCAATTTGTCAATCTTCTAAGTAAAATGATTACCTTCTCTCTCTCTCTCTCTCTCTCTCTCTCTCTCTCTCTCTCTCTCTCTATAAGGAGTGTAAAAGACTTAAGTAGTTATTTCTCATAATAGGGAGGGATAGAATAAAGAATGAAGTATACTAAAATACAATTGCTTAGCTCTTGTATTCTTTTCTTAGCTTGATTGTTTCACTCATGGGTAATCCACCTTTTTACAATAAAAATGTAAAGGTTTCTAAGTTTTTTTTGTTTTAAATAAAAAATTAATATTTTGATTTCTTAATTTATTTATAGTAATTTATTTATTTAGTAGTTAATTTATTTAGACAATATAAAGTTTTTATTATATAGTTCATTTATCTTAAACATATTAAATAATACTTGATAAATTACGTCTTCAATCGCTGTAACATAGATACCGGAATTATTTTTCTAATTATATTTTTACTATTATACAATTATCATTTTTTATTGTATCACTTAACCGTGAGTGAGTATATGACTTTTTGACGTGTTTTTATTTTTTATAAGTAATTATAAATTGAGACGTGTTTTAAAGATAATTCAATCAATTTTTAGATATATTAGAAATTACAAGAAATCCATATTTTTATAAATTTTTTTGTTGTATAACATATTTAATTAGTAAATTTACAGCTTACATCTGGGTCAGTTTGATTCACGAGTGCTCAGGGATTAATACAGTTTTACTTATTGGCTTATTTGATAGAACGGATAAGAAAGTCGTTCTTTCGACAATTACAGGAAACTGTGTTCAACGAATTTTAATTCATCAGATAGTTGATTAGGTATTCAACGCTATCGCGGACGAAGCTGCATGCAAATGGAAGAAATGGAAGTGACTTCTCTATTGTTTTATCAATTCGGTGGAATGTCGATAACGGGGATCGTGGGACTGCTCGTTAGCGATCGCGAGAAAATCCGTGGAAGTAGAGAAGAATTAACGAGCGTCACGCTAGGTGATTGTTGCCGTTATCCAATTTTATAACGATGCGATCGAAACAATATCGGGTGATAAATGATCTAGGTGTACTATATTCACAATTGAGTCCAATTCGAAGCGTTAAATTTGAATTCTCTATTTATTGCTTTTGTGTTAACAAAAGCCACTTAATATCGTGGTACATCCAACTAGTAGCACATTGCCACATTTATCTGGTATAATTGACTTATCTTCTACTCTTTCCAAAACCGAAAATGTTTTTATCACGGATGTTACATCGTGAAATAAAATCTGATTCGTTTATAACGAGAACGCCGATGCCGTAGCTGCCTCGATAAGATCTTTTTAGCGTGTAATGAGCTCGTAATCGAGCGTCCTTATATCGAAATCGTACTTTCAAGTTCACCTGCCACGGAACGGACATCGGCATCCGGTTATTGCGCCGCACAATGGAGGGAGACGCGCGATGAACCACGCCGAAAGTGACTCATCTATTCCGCTGCGAGCGGCGGCCACCCTGGAACCGATTGGCTTTGACGGCAACCGGAGCCGCTTGGCTAACTTGTCACCGACCTCGCATGTCATCACAGAAAAACGCGTCTGCGACTATAAGAAAAGGAGAGGAAGACGGGAAAAAGATGTGTTTACAATTAGATCAGAATGTTTGCCGTGGCTCTTATCGTCACGCTGCGTCGATAGCGGTTGTTAATTAATTCTATACCTATTGCATGGCCGTCCCCAGCGCGAAAGAAGTAACCGCAGACGGCGAACTTGCCGCTGTAAGGTTGACGTCGACTCGTCAACCTTGGTCAATCTATTTTTTCAATAGCCTTCGACACGTCCAGGTCGTCCAGCCGCGTCGTCCCTCTCCCCTTTCTCACTCTCGATTTTCGTGGCCGGTTCAATTAAGTCTTCCCACAACAAAGACAGCCGCGAATGATGGGTACCTTGTAACATCCCTGTTATTCTATGATTACGCGCTTAACAGAAATTGTTACTACTTCTTAATGCTTGATTGATTGACCGAAGCGAGTGTTGATCTTCCTTACATCATCGCACAGAACAGGTATGTGCAACGCTGCAGAATAATAGAGGAAAGTCGTTGATACTGGCATAGATCTCCTAAAGCGACACCTCTTTATTTGTAGGAAACTAAACATTATATTGATACTTAGAGAAACACGAGATGCTTAAAATAATTAAAGAAGTAAAAATTCGTAATTCACATATTCGTGGTTTGTTGCTACGTATAAAACAAATTCTTCAAATGAGAAAAGAAAGTTCTTTTTTTTCTCATTTGAAAAATTGAAAAAAAGAAGTTTTTTTTTACTTGTAAACTGCATAGTTTAAGCAACAGTGAGTATATTATCAATAATATTAGATTATTTTACATGCTTGTAACAGCTTAAAACTGTTATATTTACAATTAAATATTACAATAGTTTTAGGGTATTTTGAATAAAATTCAAAGATAAGCAAAAGATGGACTGCAGAGCCGAACTGGTTTCGTTTATATTTTTCTCTTTTTTATTTTTCTCATAGTGCGTTTTTAATCAGTGTAAAAAAATCTAACATGATCTAACATAATCTGTTCGTCTAAAAAGTTATTGCAAAATTCAGAACGATATTATAACAACTGTTATATAAATTAATAGAAGATACTTTCTAATTGTATTTATATCTTCAAAGTTTTATTTTTAGTTTAAGAAATATGATAAACAAAAAGGTATCGTCAATATCGTCAACTTTCCTCTAATAAATAACGATGGAAATTTAAATATTTGCACATTAAATATTTGACATCTACAAATATCCGTCATGCCTGCCTCCTCGATCTGTGCTCGTAAGACCAATGGCCGGGAAATATAACGGTGACAAGAACGCCGACATCGACGACAGACTTCGAGAACTTCATCTATACGGTCGCGCACCGCCGAATGGAGATGAAGCGATAAATAATAATGATAAACGGTCAACGCGCGGCTTTCTCGGTGACTCGTCAGGTACGTCGCGGACGAGAGGGCAACGGAAGCCGCGTTGGATATCTCCCCGAGAGAGTATTCACCGGAAGAGTTAACAGTATCATACCGATGCGATACCGATGCGACTATCTTGCCGCGGCGGTACCCACGGCGCGGTGGAACGATCGAGCGAGTAAGCGGCCGTGAAATCGCGATACGACGATACTTCGTGTCCGTATAGAATGATTAGAGAACGAAGAGGAGCGATTCTCACGAGCGGGACTCGCTTCATCAACGGCCTGTTCTTACCAACTTTCTTCCTACGATCCCACTCGGAGCGGTGGACAATGCCGGGATCAATCCAATTTTCATTTCAACAATCAATTCTGATAATTCAATTTGGTGCAATACTGACGAATTTTTGTTGTCAAAAGTTCAATTTGATGCTGAAAATAAAGGTGGCCTGGCGAAGGATGTCAACGTTGTTTATAATAAGTTGTTTGGAGCAATAAAATACGTCTCGAAATCAATTTGAAACTTCCGAGTACACTGAGAGAAAAAATTACTACATTTTAATAAATATTTGTTTGAATACTTGCAAATAAATAATTTGTTAAATGTAAATCAATATTTGTTTAGTACAAGAAATTTAATTTAACTATCATTTTTTAAATTGAATAAATATTTATGTACCATAAGTAAATATTTCATTGCAAGTATTCAAATACATTTTTTTTCTCAGTGTACTTTATTCCGTTATTAGACAGAATGGATTGAGGTAATTAGGGTTTATAAAAATAAATTATATTATGTTATGAAAAATGTTCTTCACATACTCTCTTAATATTAATAGAGTGCGGTATTTCAAAATACCGTTGAAAATATCGGTGTGTCAAGAAGATATTTCTGAAGAGACCTTTATAACACCTTTAATCAGGCAAATAGGATGCGGTCAGGAAGGTGTTAAATGAGATTGTTGATGAAGTTGTCGGAGGCGCGGATCGTTGTTGGGATACAACGCGTGCTTACGGCTTGCCGGGTACGTGCCGCCTTTTAATGTAGACATTGGGTTGCGCGGATAGAAGAAATGCAGACGCGTTTTTCCACTGACGGGTACACGTGTGTGCAATACATAGTTCCCTTCCGCAATTTATGCGGAATGCAGTCCCGGGCGCCACCGGGTGCCCTTATACAATGAGAAACGGCGAAGAAACCGCGAGACCCTACGTGGTTTCATTAACAGCTAAATGAACGTGCGATTTGATTGTATATAACGGGCATTTAATTATCTAATCATTGCGTGAACACGATACAGTAAACAGGATTCTTTTATGCAGATTTGCCGGTGCGCTAACTTGAAATAAAGATTATTATCAAGATGAGAATATAATTATATATTTCTTGCTGTTCGTGTGTATACATGTATATACTTATGTAACAGTTATTTTAATTTGCATTCATAATATAAATACATTAATTGTATTGTATTGCATTTGAATAAACTACGATTGGATATTATTTATGTTATAATCATTCTTAGTACTAAAATAATAAAATTTGTACACTGTAAAAGATATGAAGCACATACCATCAATATATATTTTTGTCTGAAAATAATAATTTTTATAAATTGTATCACAGTTTTTTCGCCATACTGATAAAGAACGTGAGCAATTAACAAATCCTGTAATTTCTAACTTATTATGTGCTAATTTTTAAAAATTACCCATTTGATTGTAAAATGGAAGTTCACACATTATGTTTATATAACTTAAATATCATGAAATAGCTATGTAACGTACGATGCGCTTCGTGATTCTTCTTCTAATTCACATATTGCATATTCAAAAGCATTTAAGACATATTTCTGGACTTAATCATCAACAATCGGAAACAGAACACAACATACATTAAATACAGCCATAAAGAATTCTCACTATGTTCGCACGTTTTCCTCTGATTTTTTCGAGGTAACGACTCACGGGCGTGCAAATCTACTTACGCCGGTACATTTTATTGCACCGATCGCCGAAGGTGGCGAGATCCTGAGATCTTTGATAAGGCTGCGTCCACATACGAGGAGAAGCGCGGGATAGAGGGGGATGAGCATGTGGGTGAAGGCTGGAGGGCTCTCCAGGATGTGTCGAAAGTGAAACTCAAGGTCTCATGCAGTCTTTCGTTGTGTGGTGCATGTATATGCATGGCCATTGTCCGCCCTCATACGGGCTCGATCATAGCTCGAGATAAGTTTCGATCCAGGTCCTTGGAATCTCCAGTTCGGCTCTGCTAAACGATCGTAGATCCTCAAAGATGGAGGTAATCGTAAGAAAAGTGAAACTTGTCGTCTGCTTAAATCCCTTTTCGATTTCACAAGATCAGCGTAACTTACACCGCGTGCTTGCGTGTACTTGGTATGAGACACGTAAGAAGCATGCATACTAAAAAAATTAAATTAAAAATAGAAGATCATAAGGAAACATGTGTAAAATGTAGAAAAAATACATAGTAAGGCAACGTAGCATTGCACGTAGGTAAGTAAAACGTACTTTCTTTTTCTTTTCACATCAAAGTTTTTAGATTGATGCTATCACGCTGCTTGAAACATTATAAAATTGATTGATGGAAAATGAATCATTTGACATTACGATTCATCAATACGTTATTATATTTAAGATTTCTGAAATAAAATGAAAATACTTACGCAAAGTGAAGCATCCCAGATTAATGATCGGTGCTACACAGCCATATTCGAGTAAAATGGGAAATAAGAGATTACCAGACATGGCTCCCATTCTTCCTATTATCATTTGGATGCTTACAGCCATGGCTCTGACAAATTGAAAGTAGAACGTGCACGTATTAATTATCTTTCGTTTTATGTAAGTCAAAGTAATATTAATTTGTGAGTTTAAAAAACAAACCTTATAGATGTAGGAAAAAGCAAAACAGTTGCGCCGACCACAACGTTGAAAGATTTGCTCAATAATCCAATAAACAGACACGTGAGTACAAGGGTGGTTAACGCATTTGAAGACCAGATTAAAGCTATTAGACATAAAAGCGCGCATCCATAGCCGATAACTATATTCGAAAACAGTATAAGAAGTATTAGTATTTTCTATTCTTTTGTTCATCATAGAATATAAGGATTTTCAGTTACGAAACAATAGAGCTGTACTAAAAGTAACTTACATAATAGATATTTGTGTTGAAGAAAATTAACAAAGACACTGGCACTCAATATAAAAAAACTAGAAGTGGCCGCTACAATAACAGTGTCGCTGTACATTGAATCAGATACAATAATCTGAAAAAAAAAAATTATGAAATTAATTATGAAATTAATTATGATTTATTAATTTAAAAAATGTAAAAAAAAAATAAAAAGATGTTAATATCTCTTATTTGTAACAATTTCATTGATTTTTCAATCTGCATAGACGTATATTTCATACGCAGCAACAATCAGTACGTAACAATAAATTGTAATAATAAATAAGTATGTAACATGTACTAATAAACATTTTATAATTATTGTATCTTACGCTCTCACAACTTAACATTTCTTCCAGTGCAATTGTTTTATTTGCATTCATAGACGTTGAAATATCTAGTATTTCGCAAAAAGTGGGATTAGTTATGTTCATATCAAGACTATAAAAATTCTCTATCGTCGCAAAGAGTTGTGGCTGCCAGAGGCGAAGAGTATTGAAACTGTAAATATGATAAATATAAAACATAAATTATTAATTATTATAAATGTGTCACAATAAAATCCTGTAATATATATAAAATAAACTGTTCAAGTATACTATAAATTAAAGTACAATTTATAATCTTGAAACTTTTTAAAAAACTTTTCTTGTGTTTCTTTCTGTTTTTTTAAATTAAATTAATTATTTGTCAACTGAATTGTAAATATAATTTATATTTATTTTATTCAAGAAAGTGAAAAGGTAAAAAGCTTGTGTGTGTGTGTGTGTGTGTGTGTGTGTGTGTGTGTGTGTGTGTGTGTGTGTGTGTGTGTGTGTTGTTCTTATAGATATAAGAAGAGTTCTTTATAATGTGCTATCAAAAGTTGCATTATTTAATTTGGAAATCGTCTCGCTTATTTTAGTTGTTATCAATGCAACGACCTACACTACATTAATGGAAAATTTTCACCGAGTTCGATAATGCCTCTGAGTATAAAGAGAGTACGCAACTTAATCGCAAACTGCACAATTGCACAAATAAACCGATAAACACAGTTTTATTTTTGTTGCCGCCATTGGCCTGACGTCCCTTAATTTAGGAGAAGATTTTACTTGAAGATTTAGTAGAAGATTTAGTAGAAGATTTAGTAGAAGATTTGAGACTGCTTTTGAACCGAGGACGATGTGTATTCAGTTTTATGTTTGTCTCCTCGGCTGACATCCTTTAATTTAAGAGAAGAATTTAGTAGAACATGTGATACAAGTACATAGTATCCCGAGGCGATATGTATCCACAGATAATGAATATATCTCAGGTAACAGTGAAACATGGAGAAACAGATGTGTGTGTAATATCTTCCGTGCTGATAAGGTCGTAAATTCTCTGTCATTCAATCATCAACGCGGCATTTATATGACTAACTGAGATCTTACATTTTTACGACGAGCCATCTACCTTATTGTATCTTGAAAAAAGCATTCTACGGGAGCATTATACGGATACTCACATGAACATTATCGTTATTACCGCTCTACTCGCCATTCTGATAACTCTGAGATTTACAACCACGACAATCACAAATCTCACGGCAAATTGTGCAACTAATAGCTACTGTCCGACAAAATTTGTCTTTTTTTGTTTGCAACACTAGTGTGAATAGTCATTTCCAATGCATTTTTGCCTGCTGAATCCGAATCTGATGTCCAAATTTAGCTATCGCGTCAATTTTGAAAAAAGCTATCAATTTTGAAAAAAAAATTAAAGAGGCTAAAAATGATAATTTTGAAAGTAGATCTGTTTTGGCTTGTTTGACGCCATTATTTCATGTTCAGTAAACTAAAATACATATCTATCTTCACATCCGTGTTGCAAATTGATGTTAAACAGTGTAACAAGAAAATAAGAAAATTGATATTGTAACTAATAGAGGAATAAATAAATTTTGTAATAATATACTTTTAGATTGAATTTTGATCAAAGTTTCAAATTAATTAACCAATATTCACGTAGGAGAATAATATGGAGTAAAACTGCTTTATACGAAAAAATTATTTGAAAAAAATATTATTAAGTTTGTATAAATAATAAAATGCTTACCTCAACATTCCACCAAATTGTAAGATAACAATTAATAAAATAAGCGACAGATATGGTTTTAAAAATATAGGTTTTATCTGTTGAAGTCCACTCTTTAAGCTTGCTTTCATATCAGTTTGACTTGTTCGTTTTACAGTTGTACTGTTCAAATCTACATCGTTTAAAGCGCGTATCTAAAAATGAAAAGTATATAAAAATATTTGTTTACAAACTATCTAAAATTTACATAAATTATTATAATTACACTTACAGGATAGTTATCCTTAGGCAGACCAGTGTTAATACTGTAAATCTTCTTGAAAACTTCAAGAGCGTCTTCATTACGATTTTGTGTCATCAAAAACTTGGGACTCTCCGGGAAAAAAGAGAGACAAATGACACCTAACAATGTCGACACTCCACAGAGGGATAAATAAATTCTCCAGGAATTAAAGACAAAAGCACCGTCCCAAAGAACAATTGACCACGACTGAGGAACGACTAGCCAAGCCAAAGCTAACAAGTTCATGAATTGTATATTATTTTTACAAAGAATTAAATTTATATTAGGATTAATTATTTATACAGTTTATACTATAGCAAATAAATGCCAAAATATTTTACCTGCATTTATTACACATCCGAATGAAACCGAGAAGCCAACGACTAATGTTATTTTCGTTCTGCCGTTGGTGCCATAAAATTCCGAGCAGTATGCCATAAGAGTAGCATATGGACCGCATACGCTAATGTTTGATTTAATCAATCATTAACTTCATTTAGTAAGCAATAAATGTAGGATAAATTCACTCATTGAAAAAAAAATTACGCGCAGTTCTAGAATCGATTTATAAATTGTTATAACTTCGTGAAAAGGAAACCGTACAATCTTTTTTCCTAAGATTATTTTAAAGGGCGAAGTCTCCTTTCCTAAGTTGATTTTTTTCCAAGATACTTTTATACTTGGAAGCGAGGTAAAAAATTCAAAATCTTAGACCTGTACGTAACATTTTTGTCAAAAAATGAAGAAAATTTTTCAAAAAGAATCATACATAGATTATGATAACAGAAATAATAATGATCTGTAACTTTTTAATTTTTTAATAAATTAAAAAATAATTTTTTTAAGGTTATAAACCATATATTTAAAATATAAACAAATAAATTAAACTATATTTGATTTTAATGAAATATAAGAAACATTGTTAACTTATAGCGAATTCGGTTGAACACACTAGTGCACATTAAAGCTATCCTACAAAAATCGTAAAGATGTGTATTTAATATAAATATGTAAACGGGTTAAACTGAAATTCTCTATTTTATTGTGCTGTTTAGTAAAATATATATTATAATAAGTAATACAAGAGATATTTTGAAAATCTAATCTACGTATTTTTTTTGGTCATTCTTAATTGCTTTAGTTTTATTTTTTTATTTTAATATTTTCAATAACGTTGACAAAAAATATTAAATATTATAAAGAATGTCGTATAAGTATTGTATTTAACGATTAATTGTTAAATTTTAATCTTTAAATCTTAAAGAAAAATAAAACGACAAACTTATTCGAAAATATAAAGATGTCTAAATAATATTTAGATTTAATTAATTTTTCATGTTTGGATTATTATAAAAATATGTAAGAAATAATTATTAGATTTACAGAACACTCTTCTATTAATTATTATACAATATTAGCATATACTATTAATAACTACTGCACACTAAACACATGTAGATTAAACAACAAATTTTCAGATGTCACATTCAACACAAATTTGCTGTGAAATATTTATCATTGTTTAAAAAAAAATATCGACATAATTTTTGTTACAGATTATTATTATAATTGACCCCTTATGATTTCTAAATGTAATAAGGAACTTATTAAACAATAAAATTATTATCGGAAAAACAAACTTTGAACAAGCATATAAACTAAAATGTTTAATATCTTCGTTTTTTAAGAAAAATTGTATGCATCATAGTTTATTCAATCTCATATTTTTTAAAATTAAAATTTTTTTTATAAAAAAACAATTATTTATGATGTGTTGATAAAAATAATCAAAATTTTGTTTTTCTTTTCATAAATTTACCATCCCATTTTCATTTTATTTAAAAATTTGAAATTACAATAAATTAAGATTAAAATAAAAAAATTCCTTGTTTTTCTTCAACAATTATGAATCAAATTAAAAAAATATTAATGTGATATTTTTCTTACATGAGACCACTGACAAATTTGAAGAATACAAGCGTCTCGAAGTTCTGCGAAAATCCTGTAAGCACATTGCAGATACCATCTGCCATATAGCCGTATAATATAATCTTCTTTCTTCCTGTGACATCAGCGAGGAATCCCCATATAAAACCACTCAACACCATGCCTAATACAAATTTGTATAAATTATGAGAATTTTTTTATATTATTTTATCTAACTATTTTTTTTTAATATCATTTAAAATATCTTTAATGTTGTTTGATATAATTAAAATGCATTAAAAGTAGTTTTGAACTCACCCACATAAATAATAGCATTCAAAAGTCCTTTGTTGAATAATGATAATCCTAAATCGCATTCTGCCGATGCGAGTATCATTGACATGTTAGCCGTATCTATACTCGATGCCCAGGAGGCCGGGATAATCGCAAGAAGGAGAAGATATTGAAACTTCCCGGTGCCGGCGACAGTAATCGCCGTTTCGAAATCCGCAATTTTCTCATTTGGTACATCTTCAATTACTATAAAAAGAATTCTAAAATATACTCCATATACGATACACATTTTTATCAAATAAATAATCAATGAATAGATAGATAATTATTAACAATAACAATAGAAGCTGTTACGTCTGAACCGGAAATCGTTTTCCTTTGCTTTGTTAAAAGTACACATAAAATTTCTAAAATTATTCTTCACGAAAAAGCTTTTCAACTATTGTGCATAGAAAAAAGGATTCTTGTTTTGAAAATGTCTTTATTTTAAATAAATACATATGTTAAATATTGAAATAAAATTATATTTAAATAGACATAAAAAACTTGCTTACATAAACAAATTTTGTGTAACTTTATCAGGATAAAATATATTTTCATTATTCAATAATAATTTTTATGGAAAAATATCAAATAAAAATTAACAATAATTTTTCAAAGAATTAAATTTTTAATACTATTATTAACAATCATACTGTGCTCTTTAGATGACTATTATATATGATTGAAAAATATTTTGCCTAAATCTGAGATTATCAAATTCTTTAAAGATTAAATTATATACAAGCAAGGTTATTATTGTTTCTTTTATAAGCAAAAATATAATTTCTTGCTTATGCACGAAACACAATGATTGTTAAATACACTACATTGATTTGGATACTAATGTTTTTTCTATGTGTACTTACTTGAATCTCGTTGAATTTGTTTCTTCTCGGTCAGGTCGATTACGCTAGGTTTGTTATTAGATTTGTTCGACATCACGAAATATTTATTCTACGGAAGATATCAAACGGTGATTGCACAATACATAACTACAAATTGAACGATATAGTATTCCTAATTCTGGCTACGTGCGCGTCAAACGGGATCGCGTTCAAGCAGCTTCTGTGGAGTGAATGGAGTTTCGATAACAGTGATTATACGGCATATATGCGGCACGCACAGATTTTGCAGGGTAATTTTTCACGTACAAGCTGATGAAATCACTACATTTTCAAAGACATTTGCTCACCTTTTCGAGCTCATCGCTTAATATTATTCAAACAATTTTATCACTTGAGTAAACTCTCAACCAGTTGATTTACTATGCGCAGCACCGCGGTTCTGATATTTGTCGACGGGAATCGACAGCTTAATTAAAGATGTCCATGTGCCTAATCTACACTTAATTACATTGTTCTTAATTATATAATTCATCCAGAATATGTAAATTTAATTAAATAGCCACAGAAAAAAACTTAATTTAGTAGCTACAGAATTCATTTGTATTTGCAGATAGTCAATTTAGTAGCTATAGAATTCTTTTGCTATTTGCAAAAATTGTATGAACGCCACACTGATAAACTAAACTATTCAGATGATATTCTATTTTGTTCTACGAAGAAGCAATGTCAGAAACCGTAACGTAATAGCTCCAATACTTCGTATTTTCACGTAAATCATGATCATGAGCCACTTGATATTCCAAGAATGCGGTAGAGATTTCTTTTCCTACTGTTTTTTGTGTAATAAACAGTGCGCGAAGTAAATCCCTCTGAATTTATGACTACGATGATTCTATTGATTATAAAATCAATAATATCAATCTAAAGATGTACGATCTGTCTATATAAAATATCTGTCTATATAAAATTTCACCTTAACTGTAATTTTGCCTTTCTCGAGACTATTAAAAATTTTCGAGATAGAGATTCATTATCTTTGTTTACTTATATCAAACTTTCTTTTCTACTTTAACGTTCAAGAAAACTCTTAGTGACGTCTTGTAGGAATTATTTTTACATTGTGTGATACGCTCATAAATTCTTTTATCAAACATTAGTCTAACGTCTTGTATAATATACATAGCATACCTAAAACAAAGTATTTGCCAAGTGAATTATAACTGGCGCTCTGTAAATTCATAATTCATTTGATAAGAAATTGTAAAGGAGACTAAATCCTGCTGAAAATTCCTTTAATCCTTAATCAAGCAGTGTTTGTTACCATATAATTCTTATTCGTTCTCAATTTTCTTTTCCATATTTTTCTATTGATATGTATATTATTTATAAATATATGTACATTATTTATTATTATTTATTATACATAAAGTTATTTATCTATTTATTTATTATATTTATCTGCTAATAATTAATCCATAACTATTGTCACAAAAATCTTTTAATCTTGCATCAGTAAAACTATCAACAACATTTTTCAATCTTGTATCAGCAAAACTATCAACAACAAACATTTAAAATATTATTCAATACATAATAATATATATTTTTCTTCCTTTCAGTTTTATCGCTCTTGTTTTCTTACACTGAAAAAAAGTTGTTAACTTGGCTAAATTTTTCAACTTTAAAATTTTTTTCAAATATTTATGTATTTAAGTTAAATACATAAAATATTTAAAATATTTATATATTTATAAATACTTGAACTGGAGAAATTTAATCAAGTTGAAAAATTCAGTCAACTTAACAACTTGTTTGGACAGTATATAAAAATATACAATTGTAAATAAAATGACACATCCATGGAATGTCATAAAATCACAACACATAATAACAGAAAAACATTCAGAAAAATCCCAACGATTATTTCTTACGATATTATCATTGCAAGATTATCTTGCAAGTATAAAAATCTAATTTTCCTCAAATCCGTGACAATGCTATTTCTGACTTCGCTTATCAAAATTTATCAAAATGTGTTATTGTGAAACAGACCGGCAACTACGATACAGTTTGCATTATCACAAGTCACTCTATCAGATTACCTCACGTAATGAAAACATGCGTGTGACGTCACGCCAGACCAGATAAACGGGCTAATAAAACATATACTAGACAATAGAGACAAAAATACATTACTGACGGTTTTTTTTTTTGCTGACGTGAAATATTCGCGAAGAGAAAAATTTTGATTGTTGTATCAAGAATGCATCAAAATTATCATTAACATTCGTGATGTCAAAATGAGCCATTGTTTGTCTAAAGAATTTCTCCTCGCGTTGTAAGTTCGACAGATCTGGGCGGAAGATTGACCTGAGCTGTAACTTTTCTCGAGATTTTATCGCGTTGCATGTAAGTCTTACGTTAAATTATACCGCTCATCGGTATCTTTGTTCCTTTGTTGCGTCCTATGCAGGAAATACTATATTCTCTCTGGTCTTATGCCCGCGATATCTATTTAAATGCTTGGGGGATTGCGAGAAGGCTGAATTACTCGAGACGAACTCTGCGCGCATGTTAACCACGTGTTAATGACTAGTCGCGATCATATACATATACGACTGACACTGCGATACATAGATAACATGCCAAAGTATGATTACAACAGTTGTAATTTTCCAAACACCCTGAATATGAAAATACCGGAAAGTTTTATTAAAAATCGTGGCTACAATTCTTTCTTAAAACTTTTTAAAAAATATACAAGATGTTTTTAAAATACCAAGATACTTTTATGTATATTAAAATCCATGAATAAAAAGGTACATCAATATCGATTTAAGGAATAAGCTTATAGCCGATTTATATTGATAATGTTATTTAATAAGAATGTTTTATTACGTAGAGATTTGCTCGTTCTCTGTGTCAGCTACGCGTTGATCCTTCGCGGATGACTTGGCAGCATCCAAGAGAGAGAGTCCTCGAATTTTCATCTTGCTAGATTCCCGGGCTTGTCGGTACGACATCGACTCCATATACTCAACCACCTTCGAAGAAAAAGAGAAAGAGAAAAGTTATACGCAAGGTCAGTGTATCGCAAGAGAGCGAAGTTCGTTTCACCGGAGTAATTAAAGTTTCCTGCATTTGAGCCGCGGAATCGACGTTGCGTGGCAAGTGGCCTGCTTTTCGGCCGACAGTACTTTTGTCGAACAAGGAGAAATAAAAATCGGCGTCCTTTTACTAAATGAATTAGGGTCAGCATCGAACAGATCGCACGGGGCGTACGTTTGTTGTGCCGAAGGCCGCGCTAAGGATGCTTGGAGCTGATAAAGATCGTTAACAATGGACGTGTCGGCTAAATAAATGATTAATTAAATAAGATAGCTGACCAGACTCTATGGAATGGTTTCCCATAGGAAGCTGAAAATATTTCCAGCGATGAGCTACGTTCTCTTCAATTACATTTGTAATTAAATGGATATTAAATAAATTGTTTCATTATGATTAAGTACAGCAGATTTTCAACTTTTCAATTAAAAAAACTGTGTGAAGGAAATAACATAACGGCAATTTAATAAAGTTAAGAATAACTTTTGGCGAAAAATTGAATCCATAAATTACAACAAATCTTATAAAATTGTAAGAAAAATGAATTAATATATAATTCTCGAGATATCAATATCATTAAGTACAGATAAAAGAAAATCAATATGAAAAATTTTGTAGAATGTAATTAATGTGTTGCATGCGGAAATATCAGGACAAGAGATGGACAACAAACCCCTTGATGAAATTACGGAAGTTTTGCTGAGCAGTTTGTTAATTAATTACATGTTCCACTGTATAAATCTTGCCTGTCTAGTGCACATTAAGCGAAACGTTTTATATGGACTGTCTTGCGCGATCAGCATGCTCTGTAATGAATGCAGCCGACATAATTAATTAATGATACACGACGTTCGTGACTGATCATTGAGCATGCTTCGTTTTCTGGCAAGCAAAACGGATGCTTATTCAGATTGATTAATATAATCGTTGAAACATGAATAATTTAACAAACAGAACGTTTTCACTTCTTGAAACCGATATAATATTTTGTATTTATAAATGTTTATGAAAAAAAATTATATCAACAAAATGTTAATTTGTTTATAGAAAAATTAAAAATGACTTATTTATTTATTTCTAAAATTAATTATTATTAATTATTGTGTCTTCTAAATTGTGACAAACTAATTGCACAAGATGCAGTTAGTTTCTATAAAATTTTTCTATCAAAAGATGATTAAATGTAACCTGATCGTTGTAATCGAGGTAGCCCATTAATATTTCACGTGCGATCACACCGCTAATGCTTAGAAGAAATATTCTTTGCAGTAATATCTTGTTTAGAAGCCACTCAAACTTAACCATGATGCAGCTGAAATAAATGCATAATTATATTCAAAACTGATTTACTTCAATCGATTAATAAATGTCTTACTCAATACACTGAACGGTCTGCATATCCATCGAAACATTATTTATTAAACAAATGGATCTTTATATAAGTACTAAATATTTTTATTTGTTATGAACGTTAAAATTTATCAAAATTATAATGAGATCTTGCCATAAAGTTCGATTAGCGACAAACTTCATATTCAATGAGATTTTTTAGTTAAGATAATAAAGATAGAAAGAAAGATACGTGTGAATAATGTTTGAAAAATATTAAAATAATTATTTTTACATGTAGAAATCTATATTTGTGTTCTCTTTGCTGTTTATATATAATAATTATTTACAGAGAAGTTACAAAGAGAATATTTATAATCCCACATAAGATATATCGATATATTAGTGTTGCATTATGTAATATTATAATTCATCTTTCTCTTTTCTTAATTACCAGGTACGTAAATATTTTGATGTAACCTCGAGAAAGGATGAGTAAATCAAAAGTTTCGGCACGTGTACCGACATTTACATTAATTAGCGTCATCACGTAAATGGAGACGCTTTCTCGCAACTGGAAGTGAGTCATATTCAAGACCAGGTACGCGTAAAATATGAATAATCCACATTACACGTATATAATGTAAACTGTATTTTACGTGTCATCTGTGTAAACAGTATTTTATAAATCATAGAAGATTCACCTGGCGAAAATAAAAATCAGAGCGCAAGTTAAATGAGAGATTTATAAGAAGAGAGTGATAGAAGCGTAAATTGGAACAGTGAAATGTAAAAGAAGCGTATAGTTGTTAGAATGTTTATGTTGTTCCATTGTTCTAATTTACACTTCCTAAAAGTTTCATTTACGCTTCTCTTAAATTCGACTTACACTCCGATTTTTATTTTTATTCATCAGAAATAGCGAAAATTATATATATTCTGTTTTTTATTTCTAATATTATTAAGTCTTAATTTATCAGCCAAAGTCAGATATATTTTAACAATATTTATAACTTAATTAGTCTTTTTGTATTGATTTATCAAATTTATAATTTTGTTGCTTGTATTGTCTATATGCTTAAAAAAAATCGTATAAACAATTCGTAAATATTTTTGAAATTGACGGCACAACTAAGCAATAGTATTATTTTGATGTTCTTTGTTATGTTTTTTAAATTCATGTTTTGTATAAGAATATTATTAAAATAAAAATTATGCTTAAAAAGTGTCAGTTAATTTATTCCATTTAAAATTTGGCACATCCATTCTTATTATTAGACTTTTTTTGATACTGTTCTAATTTCCCAAACAAATTATGAACTTTATTTTTATTACGAAATACTGGGTTGAAACAAAAGTTAATAGCATTTTTTAAGTGAAATTTAGAGTTGTTAGATATTTGCTAATTGTTTAGATATTTGTATGTACATAGATTTATTCAACCACATAGTGTCGCTACAAACTTTTGTTCCAACTGAACAATAATAATACAAAAATTAAAATTAAAATTTCAACAAATATTTAATTATTCAGATTATTGTATTTAAAAAACTATAAAAATAGCCCAGTCGAAAATTAAAAAAAAAATACATCTAATGTTTTAATTACAACATTATTGAAAATTTAAAAGATCTAAAAGCGTTACGAATCGTGAATATTACTGTTCAACTTCATAGCTCGATTGAGCAAAGGTTTCAATAACTCTTTCACCAAAAAGTGCTCGTTACCGTGTGTTATCATCAACACCATATTAGCTTTATTTAATGTTTCGAGTGCCTCTTTCGGTTTTCCCAAGTTCAACTGTACATCTCCCTTCTCTAAATATAGCAATCCTGTTTCAAGGTGTATTTCTCCGTAATATAATCTAAAAAATGAACAATGACATTCTCAATTACGAGATTGATATTAATTTTAAAGGATGGTTATTAAAACTTGAACCATAATATTTTAACGATTATTTTACAATCATTCTCGCCTAATTAATCACATATGTATTTTAATGACTTATTACAATGTAGTAATATATAAAAATGTGAATATGAAAAACACATTAATATCTTAAAATTGGAAAATGGTTTAATGAATTTTTTAAATATCTATACAGATTAGATAAAGCATTACTCACAAAAATCCTTGCAAAAGTTCTTTGCTATACATTTCTGCAGAGTCCCAACATTCCAGATTTATGGCAGCGACACGAGCATGATTAAGAGTATAGATATGTTGTATATTTAATTTATGCATTACACCTTTCTGCTTCCCCAAACACATCTCAATTATACTCCAATTGTCATCATCTATTGCCAATAAGAAAATATGTACATTTTATTATACGGAGTGTATACATTATTACAAAAATGGATACATATATTAAAACAACAAATATTAATTTTTTTCTTAATATGAATATTGAAAGGATACCATCGTCGACTTCTTTCAAATAATTCAAATAATTGGTAGTAAGGTCAACGACTTCTTTAAATGTCTTCTTAAATTCTACAGATATTCTCGCATTGCACTTCCCGCATTTGTCAGCTTTAATCGAACACGGTGAATCGCATGATGAGTTTGGACACGCGGCTGCTTCCTCTGTTGGTTCCTCTTGTTTACATCTTTCGCAATCACACCAGAAGTAGTGTAATTGGTACAGTTTCTGGCGCCTGGTCTCATTAGAATCAAGTAATTCGATATACGATATTCTTACCTGTGCAAAATAAAATTATATAAATTACAAAATTGAAAAGTAATTCCAATATACTAATGCATTTTTAATTACTAAGTCATCAACAGAATCAATTACATTGAATTTATTAGAGCCATAGAAAAAAGAGTTGAATGTTTTTCTACTAAAATTTGCCAATACTAGCCTGCGACCAGTCCAAGGAGGGAAGATCCGTTAATGTTCTAATAAAGATGGTGGTCCCTTCAAAAGTGGCGTTCGCGGTGGGTTTGCAACTGTGATCTATTATAGACGCTCCCAAATAAAGTCCAATTCCAATGATTACCGTTTTGTGATCCGCTATACTATAGGAGTTTATACGCGACTTGCCATAAATATTTATCCACTCCGTCATATTAGGCATAAGAGTCTCGTCAAGAAAACCGAGTAAGATTTCGCGTAATTCGTTCATATATTTCACTTGTTCCGGGTCGTTTTTTATGTCCGAATAATCTATACTCCAGAAATAGTAGAAATACACATGTTGATCACATATTCTCGTGGCAGTCGTCTTAATATCTTTTTTTAGTAAGGCAGGAAAATACTTACGAGACATTAGGTCCTCGAATTTTCTAAAATTTGTCTCAGTGTAGTAACCCACTTCCTCAGCCCCACCTTGATTGAGCTTGATAATTACACGTGCGATAAATCGAGCATCATCTGGCAATACATCCGGCAATATTTTCTTCAGACCTGCACATTCTGCCTTGTGTATCGGCCACGATTCCTTTTGACAATTGCTGTTGCAGTAATATACGTACTGACAACCCAAGCATATTAATAATGCTTGACTGCAAAAATATATCATACGATAGCATTTATGATATACTTAAAACGTAGTATATTCCAAATGCATTTATTGACTATAATTTTGTTCGTAATATATAAAACTAATTTGAGAGATACAAAATGTTTAACTTAAAATAATATAATACAAACTTAAAAGGTAAATTTTTGGCAATTTCACTTATTTACAGTTGCATACCTCTTAAAGCAATTGTCGCAATGAGTGGTCCTGTATTTCGATTTGAGAGCAAAAGCAAACGGTTTGTCAGTTAAGATTGTTGTACCTTTTTCTATTATGTCGCTCATTTTGTAAACAGAGGCACAAATTACATTTACGAAACACTTGGTCTTTAAATTCGAGATATATGAAGCGTAATCTAATCTATTTTTAAATTGTTCTTGCTCGACGAACTTTTTCTACTTCTTCTGTTCTAATGGTACTAGTCTTTTAGCGAAGATCCAAACGATCGCTCGACAAACGAAACAGTGATATAAGAGAAAATAGGGGCAGTCCGGTCGAAAGTAGATACAAGAGATAATCAAACTAAAGGAGAGCTACTTAGCACGATGCTGAAGGCAAATGTAGTTCCTTTATTTGTGTATATAGTATATCCCCTCTATTTATCTTTCGACGGGTTTACTTCTTGAACGTGTTTTTGTTCTGAACAAAATATTTGAAGATTTCTAAAGGAACTAATCGACTCTGGTTTCACATTTTCGATTTTCATTTATATTTGTTGTTTATATACATATATCAGATATTGTATACTGCTACTGACCAAATCGGATCCAGGAAACTTCTCTTTTTTCAATTAAGAATAGAAAAATGCGAAACACGAACGTTTTTCATAATCTCAAATTTTTTTTCATGTTATATTTCTTGCATTTTTCTTCAATAAATCATTTGCAGTATAACATCTCAAACTTTAAACGAATTCAAATTAAAGGGTTGTAATTAACTAGACACATATATATTTTTTTAAAAGTTATTTCCAAATAATATGAAAATGGGAATGCATTCTTAAAGATGCAGATTTTTAATTTAAACTGTCTCCAGCAATTTATATATTTGAGCCTTTTAGTAGTATTTTCTACGTCTTTTTTATTATGTTGTTTCAAAAGTAGATAATATTTTTGTGTTGAATATCTGTGTTGTCTTTTATAATTAAATGTTCATCATTTAAAAAATTCAATGAGGAATTAAACACTAATGATATTATTGTAAGTAATAATTCAGGTTAAAATTGATATTATTGTACTATTTTATGAATTGTCTAAAAGATATTTTTATTTAGGACATTATTTAGGAGAAGATCTGATACACATTTTCTTTACTTTCTCCTGTTCCACAAAAACTTCTTCCCTCATTTCAATGCAAGTTACACACTTATAGCTTAAGCATATGCTATACTTTGAAATAAAATTGAAAAGGATCTATAAATTTGACTTTTAAAATTTCACTTATAGTTTACATAACATAAAATTATTCTGAGACATTGTTGAAAATAGAAGATATGACAGGTATACAAAGTGTACATGATTAAGAAATAAGGCGATATTTTTAATGAATATATAATGAAGATATTTTAATGAATATATAATTCATTTGAAATTTTGGACTAACAAAATTATAGATTGAGTTTAATTCATTTTTACTAAATTAAATTTTAATTGAATTCTTAACTTGAATAAAATACAGGCATTCTACATCCTTAGATAATCAAATTAAAACAATATCAAACACGATATTAGGTTGAGTATAAAATTTGGTAGGGGTTTTTAAGTAAAACTCAAAGATATTTGTATATATAGTATATAGATTTATTCCGTCACATATGTATCGCTATGAAATTTGTTCCATTCCAATATAATAGTATAAAAATAAAAATAAAATCTAATATTTAATTTTGTGGATTATTGTATTTGAAAAGCTATTACAATAAATACATGCTTAATATTAAATGATATTCCTTCTTATTAATATTAAATATTATTTAATATTAATAAGAAGTGATTATGTGTCCGTTCCTAATAATATTATATAAATATTTCATAAAAAGTAACTAATATTATTTACTTCATTTTAAATTATCGAAAATATTATACCTTCTAAATATAACCACTTCTAAATATAAAGTTTATGAATATTTTATGCACAATAATTCACATTAATTTTTGAACAAAAATAATATTCATAGAATATTTTCATAATATTCCATGGATATTAAAATAATACACCATGAATAATATATAAAGTGAACATATAACATTAATACAACATTCCTATAATATTAAAAAATATATTCTTGGAATAATATTCTCGGAATATTATTTTAATATTATTTTAATTTTTAATAATATTCGTATATTCTAGGAATATTGTAGCGCTTATAGGGATATCCAATCCAATACAAAATGATCCAACTGTGACACAGTGTTACACTACTCGACACTGTAAAAAGCTAAATACGAGTATGTAAAATATTTCACTGTCATCAACTTTCCAAAATATTTATTTTATGTTTAACATGCGATAATTACATTTATTTATAATATGAACATAATCTAAGTTATATAGAGGAAGAAGATTATTGTTCAGTCATTAGTGTATTAGAAATTAAATCTAGAAGTCTAATTGTGTTCCAACAAAAACCTTACACAGTGTAACATGTGTCTTAGCTGGAAAACAGCCTATATTTTGCATGTAAACGCACAACCCTGGATTCACAACATCGCAACCGCTGAATACATTCTCTCAATCGATAATTTCCTCTAAAAAGAGAGAATTTTCTTAAATTCTCTCCATACAACTCTCAATTTAAATTTCTCCAGTCATTCCGGAACGTCGCTCTTGTTTTGCAATCGCGTCTTCCGCCCCCGCAATCGGTGCGAGCACGTGCCGGTGCGGCTCGCGGCGGCGCGCAAATCCAAATTCAAACGCAAAGCCGCGCGAAGCTGGACGGTAATCGGGATTCGCCG
>QKQZ01019761.1:0-48259 GCA_003595255.1 Solenopsis fugax
CCGCTCCCGCTCTCTCTTATCCTCCCCCTAGATTTCGCTACGAAGCTTTCTCGCTTCGGATAAGGCGTCGTCGTCCCTCTCGCGCTTTATCGCATCCTTCTCGTTTCGTCTTTGTCGCGTTAAGTTTCTTCTTTCCCGATCACATTTTCATCTGTTTTTACGCCTTTTAATCGCGTCGCGCTAATAATATTACAATTGTGCAACGCGCTTTTAACTGATGAAATTGCAACCTAAAATCCATTAGCAAAATTGCAAATTTCCTCGAAATCTATGAAATTTTTTCTATTTTTTTTTCAAGTTTTCTTTCACGTTTGTAATCTTCGTAGTCGCTTATTTAAATTAGTTTTGAATCTCGTATTTTTTCCTATCGTTGATCTGTTTTCTCAACAATTTTGTATTTTTATCTATGTATTTGTCAGAATTTTTTTTTTTTTTTCAAACTATCAGTTCTCTTTCTCCCATCAACTTTTTGCTCATACTTATACATATATATTTATATATTTCTTTCTTCTTCACAACATGAGAGATCCACTCTCTTATCCCGCACCCATCTTACCCTCTTTCTTTCGAAATCTTTCTCCGTCGAATTCAATTCTCACCTATACTTTTCTCTCACTCCAACCAAGATCCGTTCCGGGTTATGTCTAAAGATAATATGCACGTACACCTGTCCACCTGTGCAACGTGTTCTCTGTGAGAGACTCAGGACTATCGATGACCGAGCTTAAATGTAGAAGAATGAAACGAGGTCATATCTATGCCATCGCATTTATTTTTTCGCGATCGTAGTTAGGAAGCATTGAACCAAGTTTTTGTGTCCGCGACAATTTATATAAAACATAGCTTTCGAATGAGTTTTATTTAAAAACTTTTTTATTAAAACTATTGAAACTTGAAATAGTAACTATATTGAATAAGAATAATCAATGATAATCTTCAAAATATCGAATGTATGGCACATATTACATGAGCTATTAATCTATATTTTCCAAATAAAATATTTTAAAAGATATATAAAGCCTCAAGTTTTTCATTGATATATTTTCTGATTAATCTCAGTGTGTGTGTTTTGATAGTGCTTGTGTGTGACGTATTTACGATAATGTAGAAAAAGTGTATGTTTGCATATATAGCAATAATTAAATAAATACGCAATAATAAATGATTAAATATGACGTTTAAACAGATTGATGCGTATAATTCCACACGATAAGAAGCAACAGATGCGTATTCGGATTAGAAATTGATTCGATAGAATCATTCTTTGACCTTCAAAATAACAATGATCAAGATCCGATACATCGAAATCTCATCCGTTGATAAGCAAGCAGATTAAAAAGCTAATATTAAGAAACTTATATCTCCTCATATCTGTTAGGTCAAAAATATGATTTGTAACTTTAAGAAAACGTCAACTTGAAAGAAAACGTTAAGTAAGAAAAAATATATATTGAGAAAACAACACTATACATTAAAGAAAAATGTAAGGCAATAATATAAAACATGATACAAAATATAAAACAAAAGATATAACAAAGACAGCTACACACATTCATCAGTAAAGATCAAGATTCAAAAGAAATTCTAAATTTCAATATTTTGTAATGTAAATTTTTTTTTCTTTTACTTCATCTGATTAATAAGCGGAAGTGATTTTAGATTAGGTAGCGGTAATTAATACGGAAGCAGCTTTCCATCGATATGTTAACCACGGTTCTCTTCGTGCGACTAAAATGGATCGTTCGAAACTGCGAGCCTCAAAGGGAATGCACACACACACGTACGTGTGCATACGTGCTCGCAGATTCCTACAAACGTCGTCGGGGGATTAGACAATCTCTGAGAATTAATTTCCATAGACGACGAAAATAGTATCGTTACTGATTCTATCCGCGAATTTTCGGTGCTTCGCGAGAGTCGTCCTTTCCGATTACATCCTTCCGCGTTTGCGTATGTCACACACGCTCTCGTAATGCACGTATATGGCTTTCCCTCACCGGATACGAAACAGCGCGGTGTTGACGTGACTCCAAGATACGAGCTCACTATTATCGCCTGATAATCCGTTGGAATTAGGTGAGTTCGCAATTCAACCTGACCGTTTTATCGCCGGGATTAACGATGAAATGAAGCATTTGTGGTGTAACCGAGGGATATCTATGAGGATCGGTAGATAATACGGCGATTACGTAATCAGTGGCAAAGTTTATCCGATAACTTTTTATCGGCGATGTGTTACCTAATCTATCGCCGCGACGAAAATCGATTCGATTGGATGCGTTTTCGTTTTTTTCTTTCCAAACATTTATTGAAAGTAACAGATTATAAATTATACCCGGTGTCTCTGGTGGTTACACTAACAATGTCCCAACCAAATATCTTTGCTGGTACAATTCTTTTTTTGTCATTTACAAAGAACGAATTTACGAGTTCGTTCATATTATATCTTCGGTTACATCGAGCTGAAACAGTCGAATAAAATCGAACTCGCGTTATTCACGTTGATTTAGCGAAATAAAAAAGTACGAACTATTAGAGCGTGTACGGTTTAATTTCAGCTTCAATAACGTCCAACTGGTATGTTGGATAATCCTGGGATTAAAGCGAGTGCTCGAGAGATAATGCCTTATTCATCTGCCGCGTGTCGATCGATATTGCTTTTACGTAACAGAAAGGCTACGTTAATTTTTTCCCCGTTGAAATTATTTAATTACGATTGGAACAACACAGAGAATAGTTTACTGGTGTCATGATAGTACACGCTAAACAAAACCGCGATGGAAGTTTCAAATAACGCAGGCAACATTTTAATTAAGTAATTTATAATTAAGACTTTCAAATCTTTCAATTCATTTAATCAGATCCTGCATTCAATTAAAATGCTTTTTTTTTTTGTTTATAAAACAGTTCGTCCTTTAAAGCTTGTCGGTGACATACTTTAGAATTATATTACTTTTCTTTTTATTTCATTCATTTATGTATTTTTTATCTTTTATTAGTATTATTCGTTCTTTGAACACGTATTTGCTATGACACATGCCTGTCGTGCGTGTTCCCGTGCGTACGACCGAAAATCGTGGTGTAAATCTCCAAGACAAATTTGTCTCGACAGACTACGAGTCTAGCGAGATTTCGTTCGCCGTTACAGCATTTTACACTCGCCACATCCGAGCGCTTTATTTCGCGAGGATAGACGGTAACCAGACGCGTCACAAAAGCATCAGCATCTTATCCTACCGTTACGTCTTAATCCGTTCTGATCCATTCTGCTATAACTCGAGTTCGATTGAATATTGCATCATAGCTCTTAACATTTTGTTTAAATTCATCTAAGATTTTGTTAAAATTCATCTAAGATTTTGCAAACGTATTATTAAAATAAAATATAAAAATTATTTCTTTTATTCATTCTTTTTTATTATATATTCATGTATGATTATTAAACGTAGATGCAAAGGTAGAATAATAATGATCAGCCATATACAGTCCCCGTTAACAAAGTTCTTCATTTCTAGGATTAAACGAATACCGAGAATATGATTTATTGCTATCTATGCATAGCAAGCGCTTCGTAAATTACTCATTCCCGGTGAACGTTACTGGTCAATGTACCCGGCATCTAATCCCGCGTCGCTGATTACGACGCCGAAGCCAATAAAGCATCGTAATCAAAAGCTCCGTCTCAAACTTCCCCGACGCAGTCGTCCGGTGCGCGGTGGTGCATTCTTCGTTTCGCCAACGGAACCGGCGTCAGCTATTCCTCTAACGTATACCAGCCAGACACACGCGTACACGCGCGCGCCCGCGCACCAGCCGCTACCGAGGGAGAAAGACGACGGGGGTGGAAACACGACAGTGGGGTAACGATTGCATCCGCGGATGGCTCTGATGCAATCTGTGTGCAAAGCGGTCTAAAGTTGCAACTCCTACGACGGAGGGCTATGGGTGGGTACGTCGCGGGTACGAACAGGGAGAAGAGAAGAAGAAACAGAGAGAGAGAGAGAGAGCAGGGGGACAAAGAGGAGAGTCCAGGGGGTCCAGGGGGTCCAGGGGGCCCAGGGGAGGTTTGGAGCCGCGGGTGGAAGAAGGACCGCGCGCCCTAGGTCTCGCGTCTCGGGACGAGAGGGCTGCGCGGGGGTTAACGTTATCGGGCGCGGTGGCCCTTGGCAGGGTGGTTTGCCAGGGTCGACAAAGCACCGGATGGTAAAGCCCTGTTCCCTGGGCGTGCACCCACGAGCTTGCGGGCGGAGCTTGAACGGCACGCCTACCACGGGAGCTTTCGTGTCGAACCACGAAGACCGGCGCGCGTTCGTCCTACGTCCAGGACGGCGTATCCCCACCTTGAATGCCCCCTCGTCTCTCGGGCTCTCTCTCTTTCCATCCGGAGCTTTTTCGAGGTAAGGACGAGCCTCGCCACCTTACGACGGGCACACGGACAGACTCACATTTCCGCGTACGCGTTTATCCGAAGTGTGGGAGGCGGACTGGGGAGAAGAGGGAGAGAACGCTCAGAAGAGACGGCCAAGGCGGGCCGGCTCGCTACGAGAAAAGCCGGGTTTTCTCCGAGAGGGGCGATAAAGGAGAACAGCGGGTGGGAGGACTAAGAAGCGCAGGAGAGGAGACAACTAAGGCGAGAGTAACGTATGCCCGGAGCTAATTTGCCGGAGCTTACCCGGGAAATTACGAGCATCCCACGCGATGCATCCGAATATCCTCGCCGTCCGATGGACGGCCCTGCTGATACTCGGGTAGAATTAAAGGAAGCTTGCTTGCAAGCCCGGACTTCGTACTGTAACGACTTTCGATGCGGAGGAGCGCTCGTCTTTAAGAAAACTTACATTTCCAATACATCTATGTACATCAATCGCTGCAAATTTGTCGCAGCTTCGCACCTTGATATTTCAAACCCGTTAGTTTATTAATCAGAATCAAATTTTATATCAATACTTATAATTTTCATTTTCCAAATTTTTTAAGAGAAATTTTTCGAGAATTGACGCAGTTTAGAAATTATAATTTTATTTATGTTAAATTTAAGTATTTTACTGATTACAAAAAAACGTTGGTCTACCTATCGCATACTCTGTGTACTGTGATATTTGCCACTATAAAATACAGTTACGTCTCAGGAAAATAATGCGCGTCACTGCACAGGAAATATCTCATGATACTTTCTATAGTGGCATTAAGAATGTCACGTTCATACTTTGTTGGGATCCGTAGAAACTTCATGTAATCATTGAAAAATTAAAAGATCCGAAATCATGTTTATACTGATTATCATGCTATGATTATTATTATAAATCATTGTAAAAATCAGTAAGATGAATCGGATTTCTTATCAATGAAATTTGCCACGTTAAATTTGTTGTCATCATTATTATTGATTGAGAAGAATTGCGAGGATTATCTTGCTTGTACTATTTATGCAAGTTATAATAATTTGAAACCGGTAAATAACATATATATTTTTTAACAAATAATACATTTTTTAAATAAATATACAGCCGACGAAAGTAAGATATTAATTTCTCAAATAACCGCATATTATAGGAATCAGCACGTTTTTCCTTGTTTCAATTTCTTTTTTTATATTGTAAACATCCTTCATTTTTGTTTCTTTTTTATATTAAAAATTTGTATAAATTTAATCATTTGTCATAATTTCTCCAAATATATTAGAATATAAGAAATATTAACTATTGTCTTTACAAATACATAGAGGTAATCTATTCTATCGATTGTATCCCATAAATCCGTAGAATAATAAGTCATTGATAATGAGATAAAATAAAATTTGTATCAAACTAATATATAACTTTCTAATCTCATCTTCAATATTTTATATACTTAGATGTTATATACTAAGATACAGATAAAATAAGATACACAAACACAAAATATTGAATAGCCTAAGTAGTTTACAACGCGATTATTTATTCCGCAATTCATACACACTCGCGCTTTTACTTCCTCCGATTGATTAGCGAGACCCACAATAAAATAAACTTTCTTTCCGAATTTCAATTTCATGGGCCGGCGCGCGGCGGCGCCCTACTACGAGCTCGCAATAATAAGCGCAATGATAAAGAGGCATTTCGTACGAACCACGGGTAAGATATTATGTACTCTAGCCTGTCGTGGTACGCCCGCGATATCTGTCGCGCCGAATCTGCGCCGAGCATGTGGTCTCGCGGCGTTAAGATACAAATTGAAAACCATTTAGCAAATCTCCCCGTCATTCGAAGTGTTAATA
This sequence comes from Solenopsis fugax, assembly GCA_003595255.1. Taxonomy (NCBI): domain Eukaryota; kingdom Metazoa; phylum Arthropoda; class Insecta; order Hymenoptera; family Formicidae; genus Solenopsis; species Solenopsis fugax. Next base: position 6,257 of record QKQZ01019761.1, read on the forward strand.
AATTCTGGTTTACGAGGGTCGGAGGGTTACGTTATGGATTCGACGCGCGGCTCGCAACGCGATGCTTTAACTTGCATAAAAGCGACCTCGCGTATACGCGCGCAGGAAGGGAATCCCCGCGGAATATTTCGAGGCATCGGAACGGATCTTTTTATCGCTCGATCGAGCGGAAGCTCGCGTGCGGAATATACGGCCGTACAATTTGCTGAACCGAAGGTAACGTGTGCGCGAACGTTAATAAAGACGCGGCGAAGAGAGATGAAAATTCAAAGTAAGGATACGCGTGTTTTATACATTGCGCCTGTGTTACGTTATTTATACCCCCGCTTGCGAATCAATGAAATCAATGTTCGGTGAGATAGGAAAAATTCTGATAAAAATGGAAACGTAGGTAAAAGTTGTACGCAATGAAGACTTTTCTATTATATTCGATTATTTTGTAAAATCTAATAGGGTGGAACTAACAAAAACTGTGCATTTTCTTACCTTCTGATTATAAAATTCATCAGCCATGTAATTATCATACAATTATTATATTCTTATTATATTTATTGATTAATAAATATCATACACTGAAAAAAAGCTATAACTACCAAATGTATAGTGAAATAGTATCAATTAAATATTTCGTCAATATAACCAAAAATAATTTTATTTTACTAAATGTTTAGTAAGTATTATAAAATCTGATATAAGTTATTAAATATTTAGAAAAGTAAAATTATTTTTGGTTACATTGACCAAATATTTAATTGATACTATTTCGCTATACATTTGGTAGTTATAGCCAGTCTTCTTTTTTCAGTGTAAAATTGCAACATTAATTTCCGATATTTTTCCGGACTTCCATTTGTGTCCTTAATTTTGCAGATTTACCGATGTGAGATGGAAACCAGCAACAAAAACACGTTACTTTTGAAAGAAATATACCGACTTTCTAGGTAAAATGTTTCCATGAAAAATGCTCGATTGTTCACCACAGAAGACAAACGAAATTTACGCAAATGCTGGCGCATAATGCGCTCTTTCCCGGAAAAGTCGATCAGCTCGCAATCAGCTTTCCGGCCGGCCGGCTGCTTTTCAGCCGGGGCCGCGAGCGATATAGAATTTAATACAGCTTCAACGTTCAATAAACTCCGGCTGCGACCGCGTATGTGTGTGCTACACACGTCGCGTCGTGTCACGCTAAATTCTAAACTCATCGTAGGAGACTTGTACGCCGTAATCCTCCCACTACTGCCTCGGCGCGAGTCCTTTGAGGGTGAAAACGTTACTGGGAGCAAAGGAAGAGCCGGCCGCGTAAGCGAGACGGAGAAGAAGGTTATCGAGGTACAGTCATAGTTTGCGGGAAATCTGTACATATAATACGCTGTAATAGGAAAGAGGAGATTTCAGTATAAGAGGAGGAGGAGGAGGAGGAGCAGGAGGATGTCGAACGGGGGTGAGCCAGGAGGTAGTGGGCGAAAGAGGTATTATCTGCACGATACGACGGGGACATGTATAAGCGAGCGTACGAGGAGAACCAAGAGGAGTATGAGAGGATAGACGAACGACTCAAAGGCAAATATGAGGTTTGGAAATTTGGATTAGGACCTCCGCAGAGAGGAGACGCGCGCGGTGGCTCGTCGATTTCCCTTTTAGAGTCCTCGCGGGGCGGTCGAGCGTGTGCGTGGACATTGCGAAGTAAGGCCTTTCCACATGACGACCGACATCAAGCTGCTTAGACAACAACCGAGACTCGGGTTAACTCGCGAGGATTGCCCGGATCGTGTATTAGGCTAACCGACCGTAAATTGCCGGCGAGACAGATACTTATTCGGTGAATTTAAAAGATGCCGAATCCGGGAATATTGAATCATAGACTTTCAAATTATAAATGAGAAAGTTATTTTCAGAATTTACATAATAGTCGACTGTAGTAATTACAATTCTCGCTATTGATACAAACGTAAAAATGAAAATTGATTGAAACGTAAAAATTCCAATTTGGAGAAACAGAGATTATCAACAGATACAGGAGATCTAAAATATATTAGTCAGTGCGATCAATATCAATTAGCTGCTCTGCACTTAGGCCTCTATTGAGTATCAAAGAGATAAGTAAAATAATTAAGTAATAATATCCGAAGTTTTATCTCGAGAATTCTGAATTATTCTTGAATAGTCTTGAAGAGAAATATTATCTCCGTATATATTACAACTGTAACTTGCAAAATGTATGACGTTACGATAATAGAAAATGTGTATTCTTATAAATTATTCAATTTTTATCTCATCTGTAAAAGCAGTGTAATATAATTTACAACTGTATAACTAAATGTGTAGCTAAAATATAAAATAATATATATATAAATATATATGTAACAGCCGATAAGTTTTGCATTTAAAAAACTCAATTAATATTTCTAAATGGAAAAAATTTTCTGCGTGTTATAATAAGAGTGTTGAGCTTTACGTGATTTTTTGATCTTTGAAATCTATTCTAAGGGAAGAAATTCGCGAGAAAAGTGTGCAAAGGGCCGAATAAATTACTTTAAGAATACTTCCGGGAGAACGTGACGATCGTTTATCTCCGCCACGGAGTAATTCAAATTCGAAAAGATAATGTGTCGGCACTACACCGCAGATATATATACCTTCTCGCCCGCTTAGTTACGCAAGTTGAAGCAGCCACCCTCAGTCTTCGCACCCCTTTCAGCCCGCGTGGACGTAAGGCGTTGTAGACGTGGCTTCGCGTACGCCCCTATACACCGCTCGACAGTGGGATGCGTTATATATCATGGGAGAAAACTTCCAGCATAGATAACCTACTTGAGGAGTTAGCCCGCGTACATGCAAATTTCTGAATTATTATGCCGCGCCGAGTACATTATGCGAGCTACCGCCGCCCACCGCCGCCTCTCTCCAACCCCCTTCTTCCATCCCCGACTTGCGCCGGCTCTCGACGAGATGCTGCAGTTATCTGCCCCGCCCGCCTATCCTCGCCAATTGCACTTTGCAATTAATCTCCGATACCGCACGTGCGACAGAATAAGGAGATAGAGAGAGAGAGCCGGGGGACCGGCAAACTTCGAGTCGGAAGTTGGCGAACGCTTGCGTCATTACCCCGCGAAGTCATTTTCGAAAGAAAATGGCACTAGTCGAGGGAGAAGATCTCTAAATTTAGTAATAAACAATTTAATTTCTAAATATCATTATATAAAGTTGCAATTAAAATTATCGTGAAGTAGAAAATTATAATAATTACAAATATAATAATTATTTTATACGGTTGGTACACAGAAAAAAAATCAACAATTCATTGTTTCATATATAAGCAAGAATATAAATTCTTCTTGGAAGATTTTATAATCTTAAACAGACACAATTTGCTAACATAAAGAAATTTTGTTTCTTCATGTAAGCAAATTATGTCTATTTAAGATTATCAAATTCTTCCTTAAAGATTTTAATTTCTTGCTTATATATGAAACAATGAATTTTTGATTTGATACTCATTTCTTTCTGTGTAGAATAAGCGTTAACTTAATGTTACAGCTACGTTATATCGATATTTAAATTCATAGACATTTGTAAAATTAAAGTGTAAAATATATTATTCAGTGCGATGTATCAATTAGCTGTTCTTCAAGCTATGAACGAAGTTCGCTCGATCTACCGTGCTTTGTCCTCAGATGTGAAACTTAATTACAATATTATAGAACGATGACGTGGATTGTGAAGAGGGAAAAAAATCTGTCCGGTCGGTGCAGAGTTAATCGAATTCACCGGACAGTTTCCGACGTCGTAATGCAGAAGGGCGCATCGCCATCGTCGCGATCGACGGGGCATTTGAGAAAAATTTCAACGCGAAGACACGAAGGCACTAAGCAGCTCGGAAGAAAAGACTCTTCCGCGTCACACTTTCTCCGATTAATTGCGTTAATTGTCTCGGGGCAATATCAGGTGGCAATTAAGGCTGCGACGGCTAATTAAGTTCGGAACGGAGACATCGGTCCGAGCACTAACTCCCACCCTGCTGTAACCCTTCACCCTTTGTCCTTCTATCTACCTACGTGTCGTTCTATCGCTCCTCGTCGCTCGCGATAGCGCACAAAGCTGCGGACTAACTGAATTTTCTTGAGCAGTCAGGCGTCCATCAAAGATCCTGACGATGGAAGGGCCCTCGTAAGGGCCCTCGAAGGGCATGCCGTAACCCGCTCGCATCCTTTCCCTGACAATTAGACAGGGCTGTAATCGATTCTTCGTAGACTATACGCGAGTTAGTCTACATTAGACCGAAAACAAGGAAGAGGGACGCAACGTCTAATTAATTCGAGAAACACGATACCAAGTGTGCAACGTTCTTTCCCGAAAACGAGCCAATCTGCGAAGGCCGACAGGGATGTTTAGACAGCATTTCAAGCGGTCGCCGTTCTCATTAATATGACATCAAAAGACTAATGCAATTGTTCGAGGCGCGCGTTGCGCGACGACGTTATGTGGATGAAAAAGGACTGGAAAATGTGGAGGAAAAGGGTGGGCGTCGCTCATCGGCAGGGCGTAGGATCGGCCCTGGGTATTCACCTCACCTATAGCTAAACGCATCTAGTCTGTATACTGGGTGTACGCGATAAGTAATTCACTTAGACCTCTATTGAGTTAACCCTTGCTTCTGCCGTACCTCCATTTAGCCTCTGAAACCCGCTGTTCCAGCGGTACTTCTCTCCCCCTCCCCTCCCCCATCTCCCCCGTGTCTTCCATCGTCGGTTGTCGTTGGACGATATTAAAATCATCGAGGACGATACGCGTATACTTTGTACACCCCTTGCACACCGGTGCAGGTGCAACGAGCAATCGCGTAGCATTAGTGTCGACAATTGAAGCGGAAAATGTCCTCGTGTTGCTGCGATTAGAAATTTAAACATAACGACAAAAAATCATATTCCTATGAATTAAAAATATGAAACAAAAAATATGAAAATATAAAAAATTTAAATATAATTAATTTTAAGCTATTACTATACATTACTCAATTTGGGGCAATCAAAATTTGCATGATTCAAAATTCGTGCGATCGTCAGACAACAGAATATTTTTCTACAACTATTAGCTATTCTTTAAATGAAATATTACCATTTCTTAGCTCGATATTTTTATCATTATCACGTCTGATTATCAGAATTCGTAGTTTTTAGGAAATTTTCCGCAATGATGGTCCCATTGGATGAAGCGAGCAATTGATATCCGCTCGATTACATAGAATGGTAGACAGACGGACGCAGAAGAGGAGGTCAGAGAGTGGAGGGGGCAAAAGGTCAGGTCATATTGCGGGTAGGCAAAGTAAGTATCTACCTCGTCGAAACGTCGGCGTAAGACCACTTAGAGCAAGGGTTCGTCTCTTTGGGAAAGCTTATGGTGGGCCCTCAAAGTGGCCATTACCAGCCGATGGTTGGCTCGTAGATGGTCAGTAAAATCGACGGCTAGCTCTTCCACGCTCCCCGTTGCATCCCCCCCCGCGCCCTCGTTCCTCTTACTCACTTCCGGTTAGCATTTCCCGGCGAACTTGTCCAATTAGGTGTGTCAAGAGGTATCGAATAATTATAGCGGTTTACTGCGGCGGTCGCATCCTCTAGTGCTCGCGATTGATATTCCGGAAATTGTCTATTTTCTCCATTTTCGACAAGAGACACCGAAACACGATAACGACGCAAGATCACAACGAGAACGGTATAGAATTAATATTTCGTTATAAATTATTTTACAATGAATATATTTTAATCTTGATTTTGTCACGTTGTGGAGATGCATAGACTGATTTTCTAAACGGTCTTTCCAATTCATTCCGTGACAGTTTCGCGATGCGAGATATTCAATGGACAACGCGTGTCACTTCTGTCATAGGGTCTAGGTCACAACTCCGTTAACATACGCGAAAGGTTTGATAATTGACCTGCTACCTACGTATATGCGAACATTTGACAGTTACTCGATAGTTCTCGCCTGCTACTAACGTCCTTCCGGTAAGCCTCGGGTGTTACAGTTGCTTCGTAGTCGTCGCGGTAATAATGTCGCCCGGCTCTGTCATTGTTGTCAGAGTTTTGGTACTATTGTAAAATTGATGTCATGGAATTATACTGCCGTCCGTTCGTTTGTACAATTCGATGTAACTTTAGGTACATGTTGAATTAATAACATATGACGTATAACGAAAAATTATGACCATCTACAGCGTGACACACGAATTGTCAATAATATTTAATTATATTAATATTTAATTATTATTAAAACTGTACTTGTAGAGTATATCGGTGTTGCAGCTATGTAAAATTTTTAATTCCGCTAGAATTTTCGCGAAATGGAGCATTTCTGCTCACAGTCTGTATGTATGTATATACCATACATATTTGAAATAAATATTCGGTTTATCTAGAAATGAAGCAATTGAGTTGAAAACAAATGTAAACTGAAAAAAAAACAACGCGATCTGCCATTAAAATTTGATGATTTGATTTGAAACAATGTCAGCTACCTTGTGTTTTTATACATTGAGAAAATATCAATATATATGTGTAAAGGCTTTCTTTCGAGAATTTAACGTAGCTTCTTCATTCGTCAGCTTTCAATTACGAAACCGCAGAGAAATATCGCGAAGCAAAATTAATGCTGCGGGCTCATCGGACTCGAGTTTTAAAAAGACGTCTCGTAACGAGGAAGGGTATCGTTCGCCTCGCAACAGGACACGTTTAAAGAATTAAAGTATCTAATGCGAAAGAAAGGTCTTCGAAGCCGCCGTTTGAAAGCGAAGCATTGTCTGCTTAAGCCTGGCATTCAGTGATCTTTCTCTCTCTCTTTCTCTGCCGCGCGAGACCCGTCTCTCTTCCTTCTCGGATATAAATTGCGAAAGATAGGATAGAACGGGGTGGGTTCGGGGTGGAGGGAGAAATAAGAAATTAAGAGAGAGTCTTAGGAGAGAATAAAGCTAAGAATTAAGGCGGCGCAGAGAGGCTCGGAGGAGAGGAAAGTAGGAACGCGACGGAGAAAGAAAGGCGGGCGCGGAAGAAGAAGAGAGAACGAAATGAACTGAAACCACTGCTGGCGCTCGCTTTGGGGCTTAAGTCCTCCGAGGGATTCTTACTCGCGCGTCATTTAACAAAACAATTAGAAGTTAACCCCTTCCTGTGCGTCCGTCCATTCTTTTCTTACGAATCTACGTTCCAAAACTAAGGAGATTTTTAACTTACTGATGGCAACGTTTTTATTGCTTTTACGAGCTTGTGCGTTCCTTCGATTTTTGATTGATAACAGTACGTCGCATTTTTCACAAGTTAATTTGAAGTGCGTGGCGCAACATAAGCAGTTTTGAAGCAATATTATAAAGTTTTACGTGAACTTTACGTGAGCGGTTTGGGGCAGTAATATGCTAAGTTATACAGAGTTAAACTTTATGCGAACACCGAGAAAAGCCGTATATTATTAATGAGATACAGTAGTCCTTTCCCTAGTTTTAGGATTTATAATCTTGGGCACACTATTTTTCAAAACAACATAAATTTTTAATTGCATTGTGCCTTCATTTCTTCGAAAATTAATACCAATACAAATATTTTTCAAAATATAATTATAAAATGTATTATTAATAAATGGATAATTTGTCGATAGTGAACGTAAATACCGTTAATTAAATACTTTATTAGCTCACGTGTTTAAAGATAAATAAAAAAAACTCCTCGGGATATCAATTAGCGATACAAAATAAAAAAGGAAATTTCTTCTTGCACTGACAAATGCCCACGCCAGTCTGCGCGAGTTTCGCTTCTTTCAGATAGATAAATAAAAGTGTAGCAACGTAAAGAGAGAGAGACATCCGGCTCCAACTACCCCTCTCGCTGCGTGAGACCGCACGGAATGGAAACCACCCTCAATCTCATCGCAGGCGGTCTCGTCGCGGCTCCCTTCCGCCCCCTTCTCTCTCCCGAGTCCCCGTTCATCCTTCCCCCTCGTCTTCGAGAACCGCGCTGAGCGTCGAAGAGACAAAATAAATATGCCATCCGTGCCTCCACCCCCGCCCGTCGCGGCCACCGTGAAATGTGCATAATCCTCAAACGAAGACGCGAAAGGAGATTCGGGATCGGGTGGAAAACCGTGGAATCTTCGGAGGGGTGGAAGTGGGCGAAAAAGATTTCTACCAATTATCGACGGCGCGCCTTTTGATCTGCGTGCACCACCGCGACGCGTATGTTGATTCTTAAAACTCTTATTTCTATTTGAAAAACCCGCAGAGAAGCAAACTCCGACTGCCTACCCCAGCCACGCAATTTCCCCTCCCCACCACCGTGCTTCCGATTCGCGACGGATATTTTGCCGAAGAGTGGTTATTTCAGAGCAAAGAGAAGACGCTGGTATGCCATAACTTAAAATCCTCCGAAAAGTCTTTTTCATATTCGTCTCCGTACCTTTTAGATGTTATAAAAGAATTAAAAAAAAAATAACATTCTGTTGTGACTTTATTATAAATAGATTCAGATTCAGAACGTTTTTATAATTTTATGCAATTGATGAAATGATCAGCTCAGAGCTAATAATATATACAATTCCCGGGAATGGTATTTTTGTACGATTTTATTAATAACGTCAAAGTAGATTCGCGCGGAAATCTTAGAAGTCGCAAAGGTGATCGCGAAAGGAAGGCGGCGCGGAAGGAACGATTCATCAAGATCTGCGATTCATAAAAGACTTCTAATCCCGAATCGCGACGGCGCTTTGCAAGAGGGACAGGGTAGGGGTCGCGACAACTTCGAGTGGCTATTGTAATGTTAAGCGTCCATCCCCCCCCTCGTTTCCACCCTCGCCCTTCTTACGACCGGTCTCTGTTATCTCGACGACGCCTCCCACGGCGGAAACATCACCCGCTCCTCATTTTCCCACAAACGAGAGACTAAAACAATGACGAAGAAACGTAAAGATCGCGCTATTGTTATTGCGGTTATTAGCGAATGAATAATTCGCGCAAAACCCATTATCGTCTATTAAGGTCGAATTATTGTTGCGGCGGTGTTCCGCGCGGCCGCAACTTAGTGCATCCTCTTAAACGTAATTAATAATAATCCTATTGAAGAATAACCAGGTATGCAATTGCAAAAGTCGAAATTCGATCATTACTATTCGAATGGTAGGTGGAGCGTAAGCTTGTTGATCAGAAATTTCCGTTACAATTTTAACATCAAAATGACTGATTCTGATATAATAACTTATCAATACAAAAATAGATCAAAAATAACGATGCAACGTTTACTCTACTAAATTTTTTAACTAGAAAAGAAATAAACATACGACATAAAAATGTAACTAATTAATTATACACGAGAGAATGTATATTTGCATAAAATTCTTTACGTTCGTGTCATTTAATTCAACTGCAGCAAAAAAAGTCTTTCATTTCTACTTCTTTAAATGGTGGCCGGACTATTCTGTCGACGACAATCACTGACGACCGCTATAGCCGAACGGATCGAGCAAAGGGCTCGAAGTCAATGAAGAGGAGACAAACCCCACGCGACGGACTGTTCATGCGAAAGCCACCGAGCTTTTTAATCGATGTCACCCCGTCCGTTCGTCCGGTCCAGATTAATTTCATCATGAATGTTAGCCCAACACTCGAGATCCAACCGCGAGCAAACACCCTCCACGCACTCTATTAACAGTTTAAAGCGCATTACAGTCGCGCCGCTGGGTCGCGCTTCGCACATACGATCAACACCAACGAGCCCACGATTCGCCCGGGAAAACGATGGCTTTACCCGCTCAAAGAAAATTCATATGAAAATATTTGCGTTTTCAAGTTGATCCATTTGACCGTTTGAAGCCGGGTTGACACCGAAATGATTTTGGCGAATTTGAACGGCATGAGCAAAGGTATATCTCATATGCGATTGACCAGAGATAGATGTACATGATCATTTTCAAACATCTATACTCAATAAATTATTGTAGATTATTAAAGAAAATTAACATTCAGCTGATTTTAAACGAGCAATAAAATAAAAGAGTTACAGTAGCGACGAATCAATATTCGAATAATGTGTATAAATATTAATTTCTTTGTCGTCACACTGTATCAAGTCCGAAAGAAGTATTTCTACGTTTAATCACTTTTTAAAAAATGACTATTACTAACGCGAAAGTAGCCAATTAATCTGTGTCTTTAAGAGCGAGACTTTCGCGTGTACGTTCAACGTTAGTAGAATAAACCATAACCGAGTCAGACCGAGAGCAGACACGGAGAGAGAAAGCGGGTGGAATAAACGGAGATGGATAGAGGCATCGAAAGACAAGGAGAAAAATACGAGGCGAAATCCCTCCTACCTTCCGCCTTTTTCGGTGGAGAAATAAAACTGTTGTATCTACTAATAAAGGCGGAGTCTTACTTTTAAAAGCGCGCACTTCGCTCTCCTTCTCCCTTCGTCCCGCTCTTTCTCTCTTTCTTCTTCTTCGTCCTGCGTTAAAATAGGAGGGATTAGTTCCTATGGTAGCGCGGGGGCTTAAGCATTGATGAGGTTTTTAAATGGGTTCTCCTTTGACGGTGGTAAGAGAACGCGAAAGGCGAGTAGGGGTGGCTACGACAACCAGGCCGAGGAGAGGCGGGCGGGCGGACGATATTTACCGGGAGATTAAAAAATCGAGGGAAAAATTAAGTGTTACGGGGGCACGCCCCTGTTCTGGACTTAATTCTACGTAATCCTCTGCTAAGATCGCCGAACCTTCCTCCCCCTCCTGCAACCTCGTCACCCTTCCACGCTTTTCCGCTTCGCGAAAGGTTCCGATCGAGATTTTCATCTTCCATCACGTAAGGATGTGCCTTTTGTCGCTTGTTAATCGTTTAGGACTACGTTTACATAAGAAAGTGAAAGGATTTCTAACGAACCTGTCGACTGTTATTAAAAAGTTAAATGAATTGTTAGAAGTGCATAAAACAAGTCTTATTTTACGAGGTCTTGGTCACGTTAAGCAAAAACTGAACATCCTTGCTATAGAGCAACTGAGCAAAATGAAGTTTCAACGAATTGATACGTAATACCCCGCGAAAGGACTTTTTCCCAGCTGGTCGCCCTCAAATAATAATGAAACTTAATTACATGAGGCCAAGTCAATATGTTGGCGGTACAAATATTTGGAGGGCGAACGCACGATGGTCGCGAAGCGATGTTATTAGTAAATTAACTGACATCAAAGAAAATACGAGCGCTGGTCACTTACTCCACTAATGGAAAGCCTGCATCCTTCTGCGAGAGATATACATGTGTGTGTATATATATATATATATTTCGTGTACATCTTTAATTCCAAATATATATTTATAATGTATCGTGTGAAAAGGAAGAGACCTATCTCTATATTTCTATCACTTTACATATTCGTAAAAAATTTCGTGCAAATTTTGCAACTTTTGCTATTCTTAACAATCCTCTGTTCATTTACAAGCATTTCAAGATTTTTTTATCATTACAGTATGTACATATGGATCATGATATGGATGTTTTCGATATTTATGATTTTAATAATGCATCTAATGTAATATAAAGTATATTAATATGTAATGTGAAATATATTGATTTTTTTCTCAGAATATTTAATTAAAATTTACTATAAATAGTTTAATTATTTGAAGCGCATTAAATATTTCTAAATAAACATATAATGTAAAGATTAAAATTTATTATCTCATTTAGGTTAATGCTATTTAAATCCGAACAGACTGTTCTCAAAACTTTTCATTCTACTTGTTTATTCAACGTTATTAATCTGCAGCAATCGTCTCTTAAAGTCGCGCCATTATTGTCATTGACGAATGAACGTTTTAATGATCATCAGTAAGTAGAAATCTCAAAGATTGTCGACGTTTAAGGGGATGACACGCGCTTCTTGTGACAGGAAACCAAAAGATTCACGAAGATCGTTTCCTATCTGTCTCATCTCTAGGATCGGCTCGGCACCACCCGGTGTCCGTTGCAGAGGGTCTTAAGGGCGATTTTTTCTCGTTCCTTGGCCTCGCCGGACTAAATTTCGCGCGTTAAGCCCTCGGTGTAATCCTGCCCTTAATATTCAAAAACGTGATCGCCCTACCAAGAGTGCCGGGGAACTGGTTCGTAGCTAGCCCAGCGGAGACGCCACCTCGACGGGGAGGAAGCTTTTCATATGCTAATTGGCATTCGTCATTTTCTTATGGCGCTGACTTAAGTGTGCTTAAGGCTGCTAACTCCTTTCCCGGCGTTAGAGAGCTGGTTATGCCTCGCCAGCGTCCCCGTAATTGGACCTCTCGCGATTCGACCCGCGCTCATGCAGACGAACACGAAATTCGTCATTCATGAAGTCGAGAACCTTGGCAAGAATGACTCGATCGATGAGACGAAATTTCTTATCACTAAACTTTCCCGAAAGTGTTTTATAATTCAGATATTATTTATTGTTGCGTTTGTGATTTTTTTAAATATTCAAATATACGTATTAATATGCGGAAAAAATAAAGTTACTTAATTTTAAAAAATAAAAAATTTTGCTAGCAAGTTTTTAATAAAAGAGTCATAATTTTAAATTAAAAAGAAAATTTTAAATAATGTCTATTAAAATATTAATTCATTTCGCGTTTTTGGGTATAATTTTTAAGCTTTCAAATTAACTTTCAGAATTTAAAAATATATCGGAAAGAAGGAACAGTTTTATATCTAATATAGTGTCATTGGAAAAAGTTGATTTCATAAAAATATTGTAAGTAGAATATTACAATGTAAATACGGAACTTTAACAACGGAGCAGCGTACTAAACATTACGGGAAACAAATACCGAGCATCGACCTTTATCAGTTTATATATCTACTACACAGAATTGGGTAAAATATCTTCGTACTTTAGATAGATATGTTCATTCTTTGAATAGATGTCTTCGTACTTTAATTAATTATAAACAGATTACCCAATTAATTCACTCACCGATTGTTGCTGCTGCCGTTGCTGCTCTGCTGCATTCCCTTTCTAGTTGATTCTGAAAATATAATAAATATAGGTAATTATTCATAAACATAATATTAACATAATATAAACAGAATATTGTTTATTGAGCTACCATTTCATTTAATTTAGATACGTGTGAGATTGATAAAATATTTCTATATAGTATAGATTTATTATAGTCTCTTAATTTTTGAACATACGCAATAAAATATTAAATAATATTTTAATTACTATTTCTTTAATTTATGATTTTTTAAATTTATCAAAGAAATTACTATAATACAGCAAAAAGTAAACATATTTAATACGAATATATTATATAATTATAGGATAATTCCACATTGAAAAAAGTTTTTTATATTCAAGTAAATATATTTATTTTAACATTTCCTTAATTTAAATAAATATTAGATAGTATAAAATAATTTATTTTTAAACTTAGAAAATATTTTCTTAAATCAAGGACATAATGTTTAAAAAAAATATTTTCTTGAAGATAAAAAATTTTGTTCAATGCATATAATACGTAATCTTATCGTAATTTATTTTACATATAAATATTACATATTATATTTTATGAATTTTATGAAACATAGAGATAAAAATGTATTTTTATTTTTATTCTAAAATTGCAAAAATATGAATAAATAAAAAACGTGCAAAAATATATGTAAAGATCAATTAATAATATAATATACATACCTTTCCTGCTCCCGAGTTGCTCCACTATCTCCTTGCTGCTCTCCTCGAAGCGCACATTGATGACGATCACTCAATATTCGGCACATTGCGCGGATAACAGATTACTCACGAACTCGAGTAAAACGCGTACGAGAGCTTCACTTGTCGCGACACACAGATACTAATGTTGCAGAAGTAATCTCATGAACGCGATTGTTTGTAAAAATTACGCGTATTTAGATAACCACTACATTCGCCACTTTCGACCTCGTCTATACACAATTTACATTGCGAAAAACACCGAAAACGCGGAAACCTAACCTAACGTAACCTAACACGCCAAGCAGAACAACACCAAAATGATACAAAAGTGAATCGTGATTGAGCGAGAAAGACTTTTCTAAAGTGATTAGTAATCACTTTGGAATCATTTTGAGGTCATTTTCACGTCATTTTGGCTTTTTGTTCTGCCTGGGCGTCCGCCTCTTCGAGCGAGTACGCACGACCGCGCAGCGATTCGACAAACACGTAATGCTGTGCTTTATGATGAGTACGATTATTTCTGCACATACGATACTATGCTTCCACATATCTAAAAGATCGTCCACTATCACATTTGGCATTCTCGACATCACTTAATATACTATCTGCGCTTAATGTGAACTCGGAACGCGCGAAAAATACGACCACTGCCGGAACGTAAACAAGCACGGAGCAACATGAAGTGAGCGATCAACACGTGACGTCACGCGACGGCGGCAGTTCGAGACAGCGGCGAGAGCTATACACGACGAATAAAGACTAAACAAATGGAAATATAAATAAATATCAGGGCTAACGTAATATTTTTCTTTAACTAAATTAAACTAAAGGTAATGGCTTATAAAATTAATTTAATTACGTTAAATATTTAATAAAGTTGCATGAACAGAAAACTAAATAAAACTCAATTAGAAGTTTCGTTAAGATTAAATTAAATAAAATTAAATTTAAAATTAATTTCAAATAGCGTTACTTATATTAAATTAAAATGTTGTAATTTTTTAAAAATTAGCTCATTTTAAATTACAAAACAATTGTATTATGGATCAAATAAAATTAATAGTTTATTTATTTATTAAATTCATATAAAATTACAAAAAATTATTGTCTTTTTATATAGAAATGTTTTTTGTAGGTAGCATTTTTAATTTAGGGAAAAAAGTAATAAGTGTATTAAAAATAATTAGTTCAAGGTAAAGTTATTAACTTTATAACTTTATTATTAAATTTTTAACTAATTACTACTTAACCCTGCCACTACGAAATATTTAATATTTGTAAAATAAAATTCACTCCGAATATTCCATACATAGAGTCATTGCACCAGTGTCGCCAATAAATGACTGTTTAGAAAAACTATTAAAATAACAAGACTTTAAAATAATAAATTGCAAAATTAATTGATATTGTATCAATCTAATTTTCATGGAGATTTTATTAAAATATTTTTTACTTGAAAATGTAATTGTATTAAGTTATTTTTTAGTTTGTTCATTGACTGGTAATTTCTTATTTGTTCATTGACTGGTGTAGTGACTCTAAATTGATGAATTTATGTTTATTCGAGAGGATTAACCTTTATGAATTAATCCTCGAATGTAAGCAAATGTTAAAGTGAATTTAAATGTAACTGACATGTTTAATTCGAATCCCATTGTGGTAAAGAATAGACGCAGTATGGCTATCCCTTGTGCACTCATGCGAATAATACCGAGCTATATACACCTCCGCAATACATCGATGTCGGTAATGTTATCCCCATCACGGCACGTATTACACTCCAACTTTATCGTAAGATATCTCGACGGCATATCTGTAAGAAGATAACGCGCGTATTCATCGTCGAATAGTGCCGCGCCTGTGCGCCCACGTTGAACGCTTACGTTTCTTTCTCTCAACAACAGAGGTGAAAGGACGGAAAACGAGTCTTCCAAGGGGTGAAATTTTACGAAATGTTGTCGCATGTGACCTTGCCTCGAAGGTGAATTATTAGGAAGAATAACGGTTTTTATCATCAACTTCAAAGTCGAAACGAGGCTGAATAAACGTAAGTAGGCGCCTATGCAGTGTACGATTATGAATATCAATTGTATTGGTTCTTTAAATAGTTATCGATACGTTTTCTATTATGTAATTGTATAAAAAATTTACGTTCAACATATTGCAAATATATTTTGAGGAGTCTCTATGGTTCTGGTAACATAATGACTCATGATGACACATAGGTCGATATCAGATATACTAGCAATTTCCTTGTAACTTTGATTTAATAATTTCAATCATAATATAAAATTGATTAAAAGTAGCGGATATTTTAATGTATATTTATGTATACTTGTATGATACATAACTTAAATAAAAAATTATCTATACACGTATGCGAATGAGACTTTAACATATTTGATAATACTTTTGACATATATGACCTCGATTAAAAAGTGCATTTCTTTTAGAAAAATGACGGTTCGTTTTCCGGAAGTGATTAGAAGTGGATCGGAGGTGGAAGGCGGTTTGTCGGGACCAGCAAATCCAATACCTAGTCAATCAATCGATTGCGGCTGCGGACAGATGCAATGCCCAAAACTAGCGAAATTTGCAACACGAAAACTTTTCGTGGGATTGATTTGTTGGATCGGTATAATGCAAGCTGCATCGTATGCTTATTTTCACGTGACAGGATCCACGATAGCTAGAAGATTTCAAATCGATCCTTATGTAATGGGTGCGTTTTTTTAGTATATACGTTGCAAAAAAATATTTAATTGGAAGAAACTTTCTGAAAGGAATTGCAAATATTTTATAATATTTACAATTAATAAAAAACATCATTTACATAAAAAATATTTTATGCATTAAATATTTTAATTATATTTCTTAAAATATATTTTAATACAAACTGTTTCTTTTTACATTATTTTTAATGAATATGAGTAATTTAGTATTTCTTTTTCCTTTCGTGATTGCTTTAATAATAAAAATCTTTAAAATTTATTTCATATGCCATTTAGATAAATTTAAAATGCTTTTGAAGCAAAAATCTAATGTACACACATACATATAATTATTTTTTTTTTACATATTTCTTAGGAAGAACTTATTTTTTTACAGATTGGATTCTTGTTGTGGCAGAATTGACACCTATTGTATTAGGATTAGTGGTAGCATATTGGGGCGACAGAATACATAGAGCTTCATGGATAGGAGCCTTAACCCTTTTACAAAGCGTCTCATATTTCCTCTTGATAATACCTCATTTAACACATCGCGTTCGTATCATCGAGGAAACGCAAAACGTCACTCATATGTCATTATACGCTGGTTAGTGCCCAAAACACATTCTGAAACAAAATAATCATACTTAATTTATGTAAAACGTACATGTAAATTATTTTACATAAATCATGTCATTTGATTTGTTGACAGAAATATAATTTTTTTCGTGTTAAAGACACATTTTGAATTTCACAGATGATAGTCCAGAATTATGCTCTCCCGGAGCACTGTCGAGGGTCATCACAGAGGAAGACGAGCCCTGCTATGTTACTATTACCATCATAATTCTAGTACTAATCGTAAGCGGGATGGCAAATATTGCATACTATGCGCTAGGAATTTCTTATTTAGACGATAATACAAAAAAGAAAAATGTGACCTCATACTTTGGTGTAATAATCGCTCTAAAGATCGTCGGAGTTCTTCTCGGCTACTTCGTGGGTTGGGGATGCCTTCGGTGAGAACTATGATTTAATTTAAATGTCATGTGATTATTATTATTACATTTGCAATCTTTAAGAATTAATTACACATTATGAGAAACGAACATTAATACGCATATATTTATTCTTAAACTTATTGACTCGCGTTCCAGGATAGACGCGGAAAATTTCAGCGTTATAACATCATATCAGGATCAAATTGGAGCGTGGTGGCTTGGATTTCCAATTTTCTCTATATTATTAGTGATTCCTGGCTTGCTGCTTTCGTGGTTCCCCAGAAGATTGACTTCAGAGGTGTAACATAGACCATAATATAAATTACTAAATTAAACAGAATAAGATAAATTTTCAAATTAATTAGTTATAAGACTTTATAACAACAGCTTGTTGAATTAATACTATAAACTATTTTTCTTTATATGTCACATTTTCTTAAAAAATCTTCCAGCTTAATGTAATTATATTTATATTTATTTGTCGTAGGTTGTCGAACAAGCTGCAGCTTCACTTCTCAATGGGGCTACGATACGTAACCGATCTCCTCACCGAACGACCAATCAAAATGTCGGCAGTCCCGATTTTTGGCCGTCATTGTGCAGATTGATCACTAACAAGATTCTTATGTGCAACATTCTGGCTACGGTGTTCTGTGCGATGGCGCTTTTAAATTTTATGGCGCATGAAGATACCTTCTTGGAGTCCAGATTTCATGTACCCAGACCAACAGGAATGCTCCGTGGTTTTAGCGATCCTCTGTATTCCAGGCTAGCTACCAGTAAGATTAATCGATATCTTTATTAACACGTATATAGATAGAGGAAAAAAAACGCAATTATAGCGATATCAGTTTAAAATAGGCAATGTTTTAATTCTTGGAACATTGGAAATAATTATCAATAGTTACTTTTTTATATAGAAACGAATAAAAAACTAAAATTCATTTCTCCTTCTAAAAAGAGATTAAGTGTATATACTTAATCTTTTTTCTGATTAGATTGTTTTATAAAACAAGCATTACATAAGTAAATGAAAATCAATGATTAAATTACCGAAAGTTAAAAAAAATATATATAATTTTCAAGATAAAGGCATTAATATTGCATAAAAATTAAAATAATTTGTATATAAAATAAATGTAATAATTACATTTTATTACATTTTATTCTAGATATCGTGAGACCCGTTTTAATTGGACTGATCGTAATCATCAGTGGTCTGGTATTATCCAAGGCAAAACCACGCTCTAGATATATTATTGCTTACAGTTTTGTTATCGTGCTTTTGACATTAGCGATTATCATCGCACTAATCTTTGCCACTTGCGACAAACCACCTGTCGTTGGTTTAGACAAAGATTTGTAAGTTAGGAATTGATTCGAATTAACATTTATTTGATATCATTAATATCATTTAAAATTAAAGAACAAGTATTGTATCTTATTTTGTTTCGCGGTAATCACATAGACAAGTAAAATTTATTAACTGGCACATTTTGTAGTGACCCAATGTTGAAATATTGCAACAAACACTGTCGTTGCTCTAAGGACGCTGATTTCCGACCGGTTTGCGACAACTTGGGAAAGTATACGTATTATAGTCCTTGCTATGCTGGCTGCACCACAATCATTTACGTCGACAACGTGAAGATCTATAGCGGTTGCACCTGCGTGGAGGAAATGACAGGGTGGGGTAATGACCAAGCGAAAGATGGCCCGTGCGATTCGTTTAGATGCCAAGCCGGCTGGATGCTTTTTGAGGTGATTACATTTTGTCTCGTTTTTAAATGTATTTATTATAAATATTTAATTAATTAATTATGATATAATTATAATCAATTACGTTTAGTTATATATTATATAATCAAATTTTGCAATCTAATAAATAAAACATAATCAATTAAGGAAAAATTTATTTATTACATTTGTTTCAGTTTTCAACTTTAGTGGCCTACTCGTTAATCGCTTCCACTTTTGTAGGAGATTTATTGATCAATATAAGATCCGTCTTCAAGCAAGACAAAGCTATCAGCATAGGTTTCTGGATGATATGGATGGGAATATTTGTTTATGTTTTTGGCAAACTTCTTTATGAATTCGTCTCGCGTCAGGCGTGTCAATATTGGGGCAGTCAAAAGATAATTTGTCATTTACACGATGTTGAAGAACTTGGAAATTATTTATGTTACCTGACGATAACATTCTTATCACTTTCTCTTTTGTTAAAAATTATTGTTTGGTTTTTCTGTAAGGATTTACAATTGTACGAAGAAGTTGAAACTAAAGACCAAGAAATTGCTGAGCTACAAGACTTAGTCGAACCAGCAACAACCGAGCAACCCGAAACATCAAATAACAATAGTAAATAGTCTTTTAAAAAATATTAAATTTAGTTCTTTCGTAAAAAAAAGTTATAGTTTCTTTCACTTATTTTATTAAACTATAGTTTCTTTAATAAAATAAGTTAAAATTAATTCCCTTCTATATATAAAATCAGCACATAAAATGTGATAATATTTGCAGATGGTGAAATGAGACAATTAGAGGCACTTGTTGAAGAGCCAAGGACAGTACCGGAGACAGCAACTCTGGAAGAAATTTCACCGAGAGAAGAGGAAGATACTCAAAAGAGCGCATCTCCTAAGCTTCATCCTAATCTAATCCTTAACGGTATGATGGTCCCACACAAGTATAAGTCAGATTCGAACCCTCAAACAAATCGTAATTCGCAATCGACGATTCGAAATCTCGATTCCGAGGACGAACTAGACAGTTCGAGCGACGAAAGTAAGATACGGTCGAATACACAAGTCGCTTACGCGCCGTTAGAACTCGACTCTGATGTCGAGAGCGATCTCAGCAGCGTCGGACCTAGATCAAGAAAGCGTGTTCCGAGCAAAGATTACGATCAGGCTCGCGACGAGAACGATCGTCCCTCCTCGAAGAACACGTCTCTAAAACGCCGATTTCCCAATCCCGATCACTACGAGGATCCACAAAAAAGCCGAAATTCCAAATTCAAGGATTTGATTGGTTATCAGGACGATTCCTTGAAGACAAGCAGCTCCGAGTTCGCGAAGGAGAGTCAAGAGAGTAACGTGCCCAAACAAGGCGACTTCAACGAAGTTGGCATACCGATAGTAGATCCGTTTCCGTACAAGGAAGGCAAGTCGGACGGTACCAACACTGCGCACTCGAAGGACGTAAAATCATTGATCGATCGATATGAACAGAACACGAGTCAAGAAACTTTAGACGAAGATCGGTTATCAGTGAAGTCGGCAGAGGATACGAGAAGTCGGCCAGAGAGCAAGATAGGTATACCTCTAGTAGCTATGGTTCCCGGTAGGTCATCCTCTCGAGGACAATCCTCTTCAGGCTTCGGCAGTTTGCCAGATGTACAGGACAAGGATTCTGAACCACGTTCGGAGAGACTTGGGACTTCCAGTCCGAAAAATGTCGCTAAAGACAGCAAAGCAGCGCATCAAACCGATCTCTAAAATTACGATCGCTCTTACGTGATAGATGACGCGTAACATGTGAAAATGATGCGTAGTTCTGCGGATATTTATGGTGGAACGAGTAATCCAGTAGAATAGAAGCACTATCACGATAAATTTATATTTACGAGCGATAAGAGGCTCTGACTGCCAAAGTACACAATGCTACACAATACTATCTCTGACACCTGTCACGTTTGAGATATAAAACCCCCGATTTAATTTCATGTTTTGATAGACGAACGGTAAAATTTGACGCACATCTTCTTTGATTATAAATCGTAATATCAAGTTCTTCTAATGATCATGCAGAATTGATACGTTGCGATAGATAAAAATACTTTTATCTGCGAGTACTCCAAACATTTCTAATAAAGGATAGCCGACTAATAAAACGTATGCTGTATTTCGTGGCTACTTTCATATTCGTAGTTATCCTTTGAAAAACGTAACATGTATAACGACGTCCATTATAATCCTTTTGATATTTATTATAGAATTAAAATCTATATTATAACCTAATTTTAGATTATTTTCCCTACCTGTTATTAATGACTTCTTGTTTTATAGTATCACCTTATACGTAGATTAAAATTTCTTCTAACGCGTTGATAACAGCGGATACAGTATATTTCATCGTAAATAGATAAATTATGATTTACTTTTCTTTTTACTAATTCAATGTATAATTATTATATGTACAATTATTTAATCTTATAGATGCTTCACGCTAGCACGAATCATTGTTTTCACCATCGACAGTGTAAGCAATGTATATGTATGCTTTATACATGTATTAATTTGGCACCCGTCGTTTTCTTTTCAAAAATAAGTTCGAAATAAAGCAAATATTCATATCGTACGATACAACGAATTACGAATTCATCCGTTACAACGATACAAATTTTAATCGCAGTATAATTAAAATTAATAAAAGATCGGTGGTCGCATTTCTCTTGCGAACACCATGGGTGATTTAACAACAGAGTCGATTCTATCTAGGTTACTACGAGCTTTAAATAGCTAAGGAGGTGCTTAAGGTACTTGTAAAGTCTTTATTTGTCGGTTCTCCCTCGCTCCGCGTTCGTCGTTCGATCTTTCTTGAAGATCTTCGATCGAAGTCTCTCTCTTCACGCGCGTAACGCATACGCCGAAAAGGTGATTTAACTCGATCATCAATTATTCTTTAAAGCGTCTCACCGGGCTCTTCAGCTATATCTTTCAGTTCAATCTCCTCGTCAAAGATCTTCACGTCTTTGACGAAATACCAAACGCCCACGTCGAACAGCGTACCGATCGTTACGAAACCTAAAATGACAAAAGGACTATCATACAGGAACAACGAGAACTGAACATTCATTGGATATGATCGTTTTGCAAGATACTCACTGGCAGCAGTGAAGTTCAACAAATACCTCAATGCCTCGCCATTATACAGCCAGCAATTTCCCGTCCCTGAACAAGTTTTACCCCATACGAGACAAGTTTTGTCTAAAAAGTAAAATATTTGTTAGTCTTCAAGTAGAAAGCATGTAAATAGCAATAAGTGTTTAAATATAGATATGGACATTTCCAATAACTTGAACTAACTATATGGACATTTCCAATAACTTGAACTATCAAAATGATGATGTGCTATCACAAAAAAAGATAGTCATCGAGGATTTTATTTATCATTTGATAGCATAACGTCAGAATATGTATGTCGATGATATTAACACACGTACACGTGTACAAATAAAGATTATCGCTAACCTAATATAAATCCAAATAAAATAGGCGATGGTATGAAGGCAAAGAGACTCATTATCATTAATCCGAAGCCCATAGCAACCGCCTTGTCCTTCTCGTCGACGCATCTTACGGAAACTAGGAAATTCGACGCTCTTCCGGTTGCGCCACTAAACTTCAAAAGACACACCACCGCCAGAAAGATATAGAACTTCTGCATACAGTCGACCGGACAGGAACCTGGAATAGCCGTTCCCAAAGCTTCCACGGTGGGTTCGGTCGTTTCCAATGGGACTTCGGTGGAGAACGGGAAGGACGTGATGTTGGCAAATGGATGCGCCAGGGAACGAGCCAGTTTCGGTTTTACGCAGCTACAGTCCGTATAAACTTTACTGCCGTTATTGAAATGCTAAAGAAAAAAAGAAGAGATAAATAAATTTAATAGAAATTACAGCAAATCTCGCCTTTGGATGTTGCAGTAAAAAAATGAAATAAAAACATTAATAAAATTACTTAAAAATATTCTAATAATGAAAATCTACTTAATAAAGATTTTCTACTTTCTTTTAAAAGAATTCTCCTTTCTTTACGCAACTAGTTTTTTTTTCTAAGGCGAGATTACCTTTCGCAAAGATTGCGTAAAATGATATTAAACCTTCATGCTGCGGCAGCCGGCGTGACACGCGGATATGAACGTTTGTCCGTGCTCGGAGCACACTGGATTATAGGTGACGTAGTCGCAGTGGCAGTGGTCGTTGCAGGGTAGCTGCGTCTTCAATTCACCATTTGGCTGAATAGCAATCTGGTTGTCGTTCGCTGAACAGCCGAGAAAAGCGTAAGAGATCATTCCTAGTATCGATACAATGCCAATCATGACGTTCCACGCCGCCAGGTATCTAGCCTTAGGTTTGTACTTGGAGATGACCAAGCCTGACAGTAGAATCCCGAAGGCACTGAACACCAGGCCGACCGTGCCGGTGATCAAGGACGAGACGGACGCCGATTGCTTGTACTGGGTCTCAATGTACTTCGGCATGAAGATCCAGTAGGGCATGTAGCCCATGAAGTAGAAGACAGTCGCCAAATTGTTGCACATCAACGTCGTGTTCATCAACAGGCGTTTAAACGTCCTGAACATGTCCGAGATCGATGCTGGTAGCTCAGATTCTTGCTCGCCCTTGATGCTCGCGGCCGATTTGTTGCGCTCCAGAGCCAGAACTTTGCGAGCTGCCGCTCTCGGCAGCGTCTTCGGGAAGAGAGCGATCACACTTGCGAAAATGAAGAGGAGAATGGCTAAAATAATCCATCCCATCCACCAAGCGCCTAACCACCTTAAATATTATAAATACAAATTTATTAGATATAATTAATATAAATTATTTCAAAACATTTATGTATATATATATATATATATATCGTTTAAACAATTCGTTTAAATAATCTGTCACTGAATTAGAGTAAATCACTGTTTAATTGCAATCTAGTCCTATATAATACGTACCTCGGGTCTTGCATCGTAATAGTAGGAGTTAAAGTCGGGCTGATGTAGAACTTCAAGGCGAATGAGGCCAGTCCGTAGCCAATGGCGGGTCCCAGCATGCGCAGAAAATACGAGAAACTGATCAGCGCCGGCGTTTTCGACTTTTGTATGTTGTCGTCCATGTACGAGACGCCGAGGGTGTAATAAAGGGAGCCACCCACTCCGGACACCAGTTGAGCTATGAAGAGGAGCACTTGCGGCGCAAAATTTCCATCTTCGGCCTCGCAATCTATCCCGCGATTTTCTTTGCCCAAGCAGAGAAATTTCCGATGTTTGTCGGGAATCACGCTTGTGTTTAACGAAATTTGCGGTTTCGTCCCGTATTCTTTGGTCAGGGATAGGGCGTCCTCGCCGGGGCCGTAGAGAAAGTGCGGCAGCATCGTGAGACAACAGAAAAGTACAACCTGATGAAATAAACAACGGCGACATTTTATCAATATTCAGGAATGATTTAAGGCGCCTAAGTCGCGAGCTTCAAAGTATCTACATATCAATGCTTTTTATTAATTCTAACTTTATTATTCTCATTTCCATTATTATTTCTCGTAATTCATATCATATCACATAGATATCGTAACACGCTCTACTATCTGCTCGATATCTAGAGCATTCCGCAAGCGCCTCTTTACTGTTCGAAGAATGGATCGCTTAGCTAAGCACACGACGACGAGAGTACGATGGCAAGAGGCATGAATGAGCGTAGCTCTACGATTCTAACGCTTCCTAATTTAATTAAGAACCGACCAATCGGTGAGTTATGACGTCTACCGGCTCGTTCCTCGGGGCGTGTGCTGACAGCTAATTTCGTTTCTCGCCGACGCGAAAGTACTACGGCGCACGATGCACCATCCCATTAATCGCAAACGTCGAGGATGCATGTGGTAAAACTTACGGTGTAAATACCGAAAGCGATCCATCGAGGTCTGTGACTCTTTCCTGCGTAGTACGACAGTACGACGGATACGAAAAGCTGCGAGATGTCGTTACCCACTGTGATAAGACCTGCATGAGAAGAAAGTACGTGGCGTAAATTGTGCCGTAGCAATTCATTTAATGACGTTCCTCACGCGAACGCTAATTCCACATTGCTGTTAAAATTTAAACTTGATTGCAAGCTATCTCGATGGGACAACATTTTGTATCGTTCAAATTAGTAAGCTGCTAACTTTTATGAAACGTCTTCTATGTAAAGTAAATTAATTATTAATACTAAATTTTTTATATAATTCAAAATTTTAATAGAATTAATAAAAATATTTACGATTCAAAATAAATAATTCAATACTTCATAGATTTGCTACATTTTAATTTTTCATTTGCTCGCAAACTTGTTCAATTTTTTTTTTTAATAAAAAAGAGTCGAGACAGAGATGAAGAAATTTTTCCATTTTTCCAATGCTTACGGACTGAACCTACCTTTGTAATACAATACACATACAGTATTTAATTATAATGAAAACATATCATGCGTACCCGTCGTTTTGGAGGGTATTTTAAATCTCTTCTCGATGGTAGTGATGGTGCCATTGAAATAGGCATAACTTGCGGAAAATATGCAGCCGAGCACACCGTAAAGAAACACGTATGCCTTCTTGTTGGCGAACTTCTGCAGGTTCGGACCTTTGAGGCACCATATGCCGCACGAGGTGTCGTCGGTGATCGGCAACTCCTTGAAGACATCATCGAGGCCTCTGGTCGGTGTTGTGGGTGACGATGGTGTCGCGGGTGGCGTCGTCGGCACCTGCAGTAGCTTCAAGTTCTCCGGCCCGTTCTTCTCATGATTCGAGTTGCTCGAGTTATTCTTCATCTTCGTCTCGACCTAATCGTCACGATTGCCCGCAACTGGCAAACGCCTAACACCAGCGGCTTCGAGCGAATTCAGTTGACCTCAATCGCGGGTCTCACAATACCGATGTGACTTGATCGTCCTCGCGGCTCTTGGCATCGCTTTTTCGTTCGTTCCGGATTCGCCCCCGCGCTCGCACTCGCGGAACCTACTCTTCCTCTTCTTCTTCTTCTTCCTCTCGCACTGTTTCTCGTGTCCCGTCACTTTATCGAGCAGTCACGTGTTCTCCATGTTTCGACATGGTCTCGCCCGGGCAACACCTACGCCAGGAAATCTGGGGGTTGACTGCGGCTGTCGCGCGTGCAGCTCGATGATTTATGCTTTATAGGGATGATCAATGACGACGTCGATGAAAAAAATTAAAAGCCTTGGATCGGACTGAAGATAATATATTTGTACAACGATCTCACTGAATGCCAGACAATATTATCAGACTGTGAGTGTAGGAATATCATCTAAATATTTGAACGGTATTGCTAAATAAAGAAAATGAAAGACGTAATTATTCTGCGAGTACAAGAACCCCCCGTGTAATTTTTATCTAAATAATAATTACAATAAGTTTTTAGGTCGTATAGAGTTATTATTAGAAATTGAAAACTCTTGTACATCTACATTATATTATAAAATTGCAGTTTTAATCATAAATGATGAATGATCGCGAACGAGACGCAAAAATTCACGAACTGCTATCACCTACCGCTGATGCAGGATAGTTCCGGAGTTAATTCGAACGATCGCTAACGGTTTCCGCAACAAAATATTAATATACAGCGGCGGAGATCTCTTTTTAAAAAAAGTTCGTCAATCGATTACCGATCGCTCTGCGACCGCGAGTCAATGTGTTCCCTGACGAAATATAGATTCGCGTCCGAAAACGAGCGATATTCTTCCGCAACTGAGGCGCCTAAACGCAACAGAGTGCAGACCGTGTTCTATGCCTACTGAAGATCCCCACCTTCCGCCCCCCAAGGAGCCGATGGTACGAGAGAGAGCCACGATCTCTTTACGCATATCTACTGTCCACCGTGTCGTTATCAAGCGGGTAAATTCTGTCTCTCGCAATCAGTCTATTCCTACATCCCCTCCTCTCTGCCGCTCTCTCGCTCTCTCTCTTTTCCCTTCTGATTATCGCTCTCTTCTTTTCCCCCCTAGGCCGGTCGCCGGGATTCTTTCGATCCCACCTTCTACGACTAGAAACAAGCCGTCCTCGTCGTCCGCGAATGTCGTCAACTCTATCTATCTTGGTCTATCCGATAACATACACCTGTACGATGACGTCCCAAAAGGAGTAGGGATGCTGCGATTAACTCACATGTAGAAAAAAAAAACAATTAACGGGGCAAGCGCCCCGTGCTATTGCGAAATTCGATGTACTGAATGGCGAAGCCGTCTTACGATTTACAGCTGCTACTGCGATCTGGCGACTTAATCGTTTCGTGAACTCTTCTTATAATCGTGACCTGTGAGTTATAAATAAATTGCCACAATATCAAAATTAAGAAGTTCATTCAGAAGTTTATTTTTCCAAATCACTTGATTTTTAAAAATGTGGTTACCTAATTTTTAATTGTATCACTAATTATATAGAACACTTCTCGTGTACATGCGTCGGTTTTATTATAAACTGAGAGAAATCGTTTGGTAGTATAGTGATCAAATGAATTTTATAGTTACTGGTACCAAAAACTTTGTTACATTTAACAAAAAAACCAAAAACTTTTTGTAATTTGTTGTATGAAAATAATTATTTGGTTAAGACTACAAGTTGTTTGGTCAAAACAACTATACATTTAGTAACTATCACTATAAAATTCATTTGATCACTAAACAACCAAACTTTGGTTGATTTTACAAAACATTTCTCTCAGTGTAGTTTCCGCAATGTTGAGATAAGCAGTGTATTATAATGATATTTAATATTGTTTCGTCAATAATTTGCGATTTTCGAGTAACACGCGCGTTATCTTACAACGTCTAGCTCTCGATAGCACGACAGGAAGAAAATTGTCGAAATAGAAAAGAAGTGTGTATACGTGTGTATCGGAAACACCTTTCGCAAGCTACTGTTCTACTCCGTCAACCCCGACGTTGGTAAAACGGGGCATCCCTATCAGGGGCTACTCGCGACGTACGGATCGCGGCGACTTGCATGAGGTCTTGGCTTTCGGTACGGTGTTGTCTAAGCTCGTTTCTAGTCAACCTCCGGGAGCAGAGGCTCACATTGTGGACCCATTATGATTTAATAGAGCCGACGTGATGTACACACGCGCGCACACATAGGCACTCGGTAAACTCTTCCGTCTATTCCCGCGCATTGCTAATGGCATACATCAAACAGCTATGTCGCTAATAGCTGACGGGTAATTGCCGAAGTTTAATTTTTTATATTCGCCGAGGACGGCCAGTTCTCCAAGCGCCCGAGCGAATTAGGACCGTGTTAGATTCCTGGCAGTATTAATCATTACAATCGAGCATTTTTCGAAAAGTCAACAATTACAGATCGATGATTTTGAGCTGTAAGTTTCATCTAAGTTAATTATGCTCTTTGTCCCAGTAGCATTTAGTTTGCTCGTCCTAAATAAGATACTGTTATCACGCGTTGAATTTAAAAAGAAAAAGAAAAAAAAGAGAATCGCATTTCTGTTATTCGAAGTAATCTTGAATAAATATCTAGCTATCACCTTGCGCTCGAGGAGAAGCGATAGTATAAAATACAAATTTTCTTATCACGGTGGTAATCTGTATGCCTAAATGACTATCCGAACTCCTGTATGCATGGGTCTCAATTGAAACAAATAACTTTTTGCAATTTCTAAAACATTTATCAGAGAAATAAATGAGAACTTGTTAGATATTTATAAAATGAGAAATGTGAGAAAAATTAATAAAAATCGATCGTTTGTACATGAGATCGGGTTGTCAATTAAATAATACCAAATTAGGCCTGATTTCGTTTCGCAAACCGACATTCGTGATTTGCAAGAAATGTCTTCCTGGCGGTATTTGCCTGCTCACAAACCTGCCGAGACAAATGAAAATTTACATCTACGATAAGAACATCATAAATACACCGAGGAATACACCGAGTGTACACAAATTTCTTGGAAACTTCGATCTGCCGTTTGATGCACGCAAATAAAACTTCGCAGAAGTACTCGATATCAATTTGCTGACACATTAAAAGCTATTGCTCTGTAGAAGATTCATTTTACGCTTTATATAACTCGTAGTTATTCACGCATAAATTGGATTCGTTATAAACTATATACAGTATATATCATCTCAAATCTTTCTTAATATAGCTTTCACGCAATTACAGAATAATTTCTCGATTATCACCACATCAGCACATTCTGCCACTTCTCACGGAAATTTCCATCTTCTGATGTTTTTGTTTGACATAACTATTAAATATTATTTAAGTAAATGTAAAAATTAATACATAATACCAGGAATGGAAAGTAATAAATTACGATTAACGCCGTTACTTTTTTATAACAACGATTTGGTAATAAGATTATAATTTTTCACGACGGTATTGCCAAGGCTGGCATAATTACTTTTAACAAGTAACTCGTTATCATTACGAGTTATTAATTGAAAAAAAGCAACTCGTAACTTATTATATAACGAATCAAAATAACGCATTGAACAAAGTAACATGTTATTTTTACTTGTTACATAACGAGTTACTTTGTTCAATGAGAAAAGGGTTAGGTCAAAAGTGATAATTCAAACCCTGACATTATCATTACCATTAAAAAATTGTATTTATTACAATTACATTATAAACAATTGTAACGTTACTGTCATTATAAAAAAATAAAATAAAAGTAATAGTGACTTGTTACTAGTAATGCATTATTTCTTATCCCTGCATAAAAAGGTTCACGTTCCTTGCAATGTACTATAATTGTCAGATTTATGGCACTTCAAAGCGCGTGACGTTGACCAGGTTTAAGATTGGCGAGACGCCTCCCATTGCTGAAAAAAATTCAAATCCACTGTGATTTATAAACTCTGTATTTGCATGACTCTCGGCAAAATGTTTTACGCAATCTGAAACGTATATATCACTCGTAGGCTGCCACCTTTTTGGACTGAGACGATGAAATTGAAGGAACTCTTTTCTACGAGACATCGAAGATCCACGAATATCTAATGTTCTATTAATAGTCGCGTTAATTGTATCACTTCCGAGGGTATTTCCATTTTATGTGCTAATGTTTTATAGACTATTAACGATTTACAAATTAAAGTACAATAAAAAATTAATCGTAAATTTGAAAAGTGATGGTAACTCTTTAAATTTCTGTAATGTATACTGAATATTAAATAAATAAATTCATTGATGAATAAATTCGAAACTAGATAAGATAACAAAACAATTTTTAGTACACGATCTTATGAGATGCAATTGTATTCGAGAATTAAGTTAGATTAAATAAGAATGGAATTACGTTGAACTATTCTCGTTCAGACGTTGGACGTCAATAATCCACTAGATATATTTACGCTCAAAGACACTTGTCTCTTGCACGATATCACATATCAATTTTGTCACAATTTCTCTTTGCGTAATGTCTTGAACTATGATAAGTTAACTTACAAAGTACAAGGTTACTTCACTAGCACATGGACAAATTTCGTCAGGCACTTTAAATGGCACAACCCACTTGCGTTTGTAAATTACGCAGCATTCGTAGAATGGCAGAAGGAACGCCGGATGAGCTGCATTAGTATCATTATTATTACAGCACAGAGGTAATGGTCAAGTATTTTTCTCGAGCTGGGCTCTGAGGCCTTTACTCGCAATTAATTCTTTACGCCACCTGTCCGCCCAGTTTGGCTCGTTGCATACTAATCTGCCGATTTTCGCAAATAATAAAATTTTTTTTTATTAAACAAAAGGATGATGTGTCGAGCGCTATGTTACATGATCCTCGTGTTGTTTCTTCAAAAGAAAAGAAAACCTCAAGCTGGATCAAGCATCATCGATAATAAAAGCGTCGCGATTCTTAAGCTTAGAAGTGGTGGAAGGTGAGTAAACCGATTACTTCCGGTCATCTATATCATACGCATCTATCCTTTATCGGGCAGTCTCACTTCTAGCCTGATCGGACTGTACCTCGACTTAGAAGACGTTGATGAGGTCTATATGAAAGATGGGTCAGGGTCATGCACAATGCAACTGTGTACACACAACAGCAAAACTTCCCAATACCAGGTCGAAGCGCGAAGAAGCGATAGCTTCCATTTCTTTTATTATGTGTACAATGTTCTTGTAATAAAAACTTGCATGTATTAAACATATGTATTTTATATATTTTAGGTATTTGAAGATTTTTAATATTTAAAGAATATTGAAAATAATGAAGAATACTTTATGTAAATAAATCTCTCTCTCTCTCTCTCTCTCTCTCTCTCTCTCTCAAAAATATGAAATAATTATTAAAAAAATTATTCCTGTATAATATTTCTGTAAAATTATACATATAAATGCTATAAAACATACATTACTTTCTTCAAAGACACACACTTTTTTTTAATTAATTATTTTGATAGCAAAGTAAGCTCGATAGAGAATATTTCATAAATCCCGAAATTCACTACACTTTAGTTCATCAACAACGTAGCAACGAATTCTCATTCTCGTCAGTGTGAAGACGTCGCCAGCCCCCTCGCAGGCCTCATTTTTCCTTATTTGCGACGGAATAAGGTAGAAACGCTTAATCGTAATGCCGAAGCGCATCCTCTAATGGTGTTCCGAAGGATGCGATCGATAGGGACGACCTGACGTCACGGGAACGTCGCGGAATTCATTACACGGGCCAAGCCGCCCGCTTTAGTTGGGTGGGCTTAAAAATTAAAAGGCTCTCAAACAAAAACTCCCTTTTTACCTTCAACCTCGTGGGATGTAATCCCTCCGTCCGGTAGTAGCCCGTATGCCCCGCCGAACCCTCGAATTTCGGTGGCTTGAAGACAAGCCCTGAGATTTTGTCTCCACCTTTCGACCGTCTCGACTCTCTTCCCCTCTCGTTCTAAAGATGAGGAGCAAGCTTGGTCGATTCACCGATTCACAATGTAGTTTTTTCGAATAAACCTCGTCTAGCGACGCGTTACATTCTGCTTGCGAAAGATTTGGTGTAAGAGAGAGAGAGAGAGAGAGAATTATAAAGCAATGAAGGGTGAATACCTTATTGAAAAAACGGATCGTTCAATTTTACTTGGCCGAAAATTACGGAAATGGAAGTAATATTTAATATATAAATAATTTTTATAAAATTTGTGTGTTTACCCTAAAAGGCTCTGATAATAATCTTTGCCAATACTTTGCTAATAAAAAGTAAAAATTGCAAATTTTCAAACGTGGAATAGACCGCGTTGAAGCGTAAGAGTAATAACGTGTTAACAAAAAATAGACATTATTTATTTACAAAGAAATAGGAATGAGCATGATTCGAAAATAAAAATTTAACAATGAAATTGTAACAACAATAGCTCCCAGCTTTCGCTTTCAATCTCGAGTATCTAGGAGATTGAGAGTTTAACAATCTAGGTGCATTAACACGATTGACTCTTGTCACTAATAGAATTATTGCACTATCTACAAATCATCGGAACGTTCAACGTCAGTCACCCTCGGAATTTTTCAGGTACCTAGAGCAATTTCACAAATCTTATTGGATTTGTCCACTATCGGACAGCAACGAGCGTTATAGACGACTCTGTTCTGTCCTCTGATTTAAATTCCCATTAACTTCCCTCTTGTCTACATTATCAATTGCGACATCTTCCTTCACGAACTCGCGTCTCTTGTCACTCTCCGCGGCGCCGTATAGATCCAAATTTTTGCCAAGATAACAAACTGCAGCGTCGAATAACACTCCTATCGTGGTAAATCCTGTAACATGACGAAAGAACGTATTTCTTTATGATCGAGATTAAATGACGAAACAATATTCGAATGAGTAATCAATCAATAAAATTATTTTGTCCATCGTCCGATAACCATTCCTATCTACTGTGAATTTTTTTTTTGTTTCCTTTTTATCTAATCAGTTGGCAAACAAACGCGTGCGGCCAGTAAAATATATAAGTAGGTCGTTAAACTCGACGATACCCACCGGCCGCTGAAATGTTCACAAAGTATCGGAAGTTGTTTCGATGATAAAACCAGCAGTTTCCTCTAGTTCCGCAGGATTCCTCCCATACCAAACAAGTCGAATCAATGATAGCTCCGTAGATAATTGGCCCCGGAATTAGAGCCAGCAGCGAGACGACCATCAGCGTGATACCCTGAGCAAAACTCTTGTCCTTCTTTTCAACGCATCTGTAGTTCACTAGAACATTACCGATTCTTCCGGAACAGCCCAGCGTATTAATCACGCAGGAGAGCACTGCGAAGAGCAAATACGGTAGCTTGCAATCACCGTGGCACGGACCAGCTTTGACCTTATCGAACAGCGGAGGGAATGCTTGCGAGTCGGACATCTGCTGTTCTGAAATGTAGGCCCTGCTGGAACTGAATTGATCGACGTAGCCCCCGATATAGTTCGATTCGTTCAACGGCAGGCAACTGCAGTTTCCGAACTGTTTGTCATCCAGCATCATTCGGCATCCCGCGTGACAGGCGGAGAAGAAAGTTGTCTTCGACGCCTCGTGGCAGACCGGTGAATATTTGACACCTGCACAATTGCAATCGGCGTTGCAATCAGCTGTCAAATTCATTCTGCGAATAGATAAAAATTGTACATCGGATTATGACTATATACTAGCGATTGGGCGAGATGTTGGGTTGTGGTCTTTATTAAACGTCCAAATAAATATACTTACTGCATGGTCTCCAAGTCTATACCGCGGATGCCGGAATCTTCACAGCCAAAAAATATAAATGATATTTGTCCAAAGACGAAGCAAATACCGACGAGTACGTTCCACGCGAGGAGCGGCCTGGGACCCGGTTTGAATTTGGAAATTATTAATCCCGAAAACAAAAATCCTAATACCATACCAGCTAGCGATACGGGACCTGTGAATTAGAAACAACAAATACAAATATATAATTATTGTTAAAAGTTTTTAATCAAAAGTATTTTAAAAAATCGCAAAAAATCGATTTTATCTCTTAGCAGGAAAATGACGAAGTCATTTAACATTAGAAATTAATCTTGAAATGAATCTTGAAAGCGTTCCCGATAACAATTAAATTATTGTGTGAGGTATTGTAGAGTTATTGTGCGAGGTATTTCTTGAGATAACTCGTAAAGTAATTAATGTGCATTCTTGTAAATTAATATATGTACCTGTTATCACGGTACCGCCAGCCGCGGACGTACCGTATTGGACTTCAAGATACTTCGCCACGAACGTGATGTAGGCAGAAGCGCCAAGTATGTAAAATACGGCGCTTAAATTGTTGCAGGTCAACAGCCAGTTCGTTAACAGCCGTTTCATGGCTTTCGGAAATTCACGGATTGTCGGTATATACTCAGTTTCCAAGGGTATTGGGTTGGTACTGTTAGGAGGATCCATCTGTATCGGAGGCTTCTGCTGCAGCACTAAATCTAACTTCAAAGGTATTTCGCCATCCTGAAGCGAAATTCGTTAATTAATTTATAGGGACTCATAAATCCTTTGCGAGTCGTCTACATTATCTTTTTATAAGTTTATAAACTAATCCTCGATGTTTTTTAAAATTGGTATTAGCTGGTCTTTTCACAAAAAATTATTATTGCTTTCATATAGAGATAAATAAATAAATATGTAAAATAAGTTACTTTTTATTAGAAATAAAAATAACTTTATAAAATAAAAAGTCATATGCAAGATAGGCTCCAATGAAAGAAATTTAGTGCCAATTAAGAGCCAAACTAAGTCTTCGTGTGTGAATCAAAATTTTGAAGAACAATATGTTGATTCACACGAAGACTTAGTGTTTGGCTCTTAATTGGCACTAAACATTATACTTAATTTATAAAATAAATTTATATTAATTTTTTGTATTATTGAGAACTGAGATATATTGATTAATATTATACTTTAAGCTCGATTTTTAAAGAAAACACTTTCTAATGCTTTTTTTATATCAACCGTAAAATATAATACTAACATTTAAAAATAATATCCAATGTAAATTACCTGCTTAGGAGTCTGTTTAGAAGTATCTTTCGATGTGGGAAGATCACGTGGAAACAAAGCGATTAAAAAGGCGAACATACCCATCGTAACGCCAAGAATGATCCATCCGATCCACCATGCGCCTAACCATCGCGGATCTTGCTGCGTAATTACAGGATGAAGATTTGGGTCTATGTATAAACTCAAACAAGCATAGCCCAATAGAAATCCGATCGCCGGACCCACGGTACGTAAAGCGAATGTGAAACCTTACAAATAGAATTGGAATTCATTCTATTAAATCTTATTTTAATTCAGTTGGTAATTCAACAATTACTATATCGCAGACAATTGCATGTTCTGAAAAATTTGTTATTGGAAACGTAAATTATAAATGCTCACAATAAAAGCACTATTTATAAAAACCTGATAACTTTATGAAAATTTTCCATACCAAGTGAAACCAGACGACAAAAATTTATCTTGAATCAACGCTCTTAAGATACCGCATTATACTCTCTTATCAAATTTCTCAAGAAAAGCGATTAGCTATGATAACGCGTTTGCAAAAAATGCTTTCACCTTTCACATTTATAAAGATGAATTTAATGAAAGATCTTGATCGATTTTTGCTAATTTAAAGTCTGTTAATACAGTACAGAGTTTACCAATCAAGGCTCACCTAAGAGCATAGGTGTATTTTTCTTCTTCGTATTGTCGTCTAAATACGTCTGTCCCAAAGCGTAATAAAGAGTAGTTCCGATACCGAGGATAAATTGAGATAAAAAGACCAACAGTCGAGGGAGATAACTAATGCTCAACTGAGCTTCGGCGTCGCAGATTTCCGGCTGGTCCGTACGCGGACAAATCGCGAAGTTGTTCGAGATAGTTGTCATATTCAGCAAGGTCTGATCCAGATGTTCCTTCGTCAATGCCAAGGCGTCCTTTCCAGGACCGTATATGAAGTGCGGCAGTGTCAAAACGAGACAGGACAATGCGCTCAAGGCGACTCCAACCGCGATCCATCTTGGCCGATGGCTGGATCCTCCGTAGTAGGTCAAGATCAGGGACAAGATCTCAGAGATCTCGTTACCCGAAAGGATCAATCCTAATAAGAAAAAACGTTACCGACGTGCTAAATTCATTTAATCCTTTGGTACGATTAATTGTTTGATTTCTAATTTTTTTCATATTTTGAATTGAATATTGTTGCATGAAATTTTATAGTTTTTTTCGATATAAAATAAAATAATTCTTAATTTAATTAATTCTGCGTTGAACTCAAAGCGTTCAAAATATTTTACAATCTAAAAATCAATGATTAATATTCAAAGCTAATAAATAGAAAATTTCGTTGTCATTATATAAATGCAGTGAACAAAGATTTTAGAAAGAAGAATAATATTTCGAAGAAAAAATAATTTTTATTAAATTTAGCAAAAATATTTAAACACAGTGGTTTGGCTTACTCACTTCTGTATATCATATCGTAAACAAAGGATTACCTTATCGTTTTACTTTGGTACGTGAATGTTATTTACTGATAATCTTCTTCTTTCGATCTACTTTTAATTCCTTAAATTTTTGTATGGAAAAATATTTAAATCTCGTGTATGTGTATACACATATGCGTGTTAGATTGCAAAAATAAAAAAGATAAACTGTATTATTTATTAAACTAATTTTATAATATTCCATAATGATAAAGATGCTGTTCTACAAAATGCATTAATATTTCGAGTATTGCGGCCAACAAAATTGTGTAATGCACGTCCGCGTGTCTTCGCTCTTCAATGCATATATATATATATATAGTGCTCGTTGTATGTGACAGATTTGTCACTTCTATGATTGCGACACACTACTTACCTACTAGATAGACGCACACGGAAACGCGATTCGTGAGTGTGCAAGTACGAGTGCTTAAACGCGAGTATATCGCGGATGCTCGACTGCTCGGCTTTGCCGGCAATGGGATCCGAGGTTGAAGGCGATTAAGACAAGATGACGTTCAAAGTTCTACCTGTCGAGATAAAGCGCGGTGTCGAGTATGAATAATTTATTTCACGTTTGAGTTTTTCTCTAAACAGACATTTAAGCGCCACGCCGAGATTAGTTAATCACGCCATACAGAGTTCCGATCGCAAAGCCGTGTAAATTCGTACCCGTAAACCGATGTGCATCTTCGTCAATATTTGCAAAATTAAGTATGTACAGCCGTCTCGACGTGAAGTTTTATTGTATTAAATGTGATTGCGGGAGTGTGAGACTCACCAGTCGTACGACTGGGTATCTTGAATCTCTTCTCCAGAGTCGTCAGGGAAACGATCATGTAGATAAAGGCCATCGCCTGGATGGTGCCCAGTAAACCGTACACCGCGATGAAGGTCCTCGGGGTGGCTCGATTTCGCAACCATCTGGGATAAATCCCACATATTCCACAGTCTTTACTCATACCTCCGGTAGCCTTTAAGAAGATTGATTAGCGGAATCTTTCATTTTCTTAAATCAAAATTACGTTTGCCTCATTAAAATCCATAAACTTCAGAACGTAAATATAGAGGAGAAGAGGGTATTATGGCTACTGTAGACATTATGGCTACCCCCAATATCTCTGTTATTAGGTGACGAATTCTAACAATTGTTTATAGAATTCTTCAATTAGTAGCCCGCCGTTTTTTAATGGCGCTAATATGCCAATACACAATAGCTAACCATTGTTATAAGGCATTTTTACTTTTGATCACTTCTAAACTTTTTCAAGATATATTTTAGCATTTAATTACACATACTTCCTCATTGTTTTTAAACTTGAGCGTATTATCACACGAACGTACACTCGAGTGTTTTTTTGTTATTTCACTTTTTATTCGGCTAGACACACTTCGAGTTATGCAAAGTTAAACACTAACATGGGATTTTATTAATATGGTTTTTCAAATAAAATTTTCATATCAAAATATTTCTTCGATAAATCGTTTGTTACTGTAAAGAACGATGTTCAAAAATATTAGAAATATTTTATGTTTGTTGTTTAATGTTAAACAGAGATAAAATGATATTCTCGTGATATTTCTAGTCTTTGAACACAGGAAAATTTTAAAGCAGGATAATTTTAAACGATGGAAAATTAAAAATATATAATTTTTTAACAAAATACTGTGTTTTTCTAAACTAAACCGATTTTTAAAAAAATTATTTTTGGGCTAGCCATATTATCACAACTTTTTTTCTTCTATCGATTATGCAGTGCGTTACATTTTTATAAATCACGCCCTAAGTAATAAATATTTCATTACTTTGAGTTTAGAATCTGTTAGACAACACTTTGACGAATAGAATCGTTCCAGTTTTAATAGAAAATATTGATTATTAACAAAATTATTCAATAAAATGAAAATGGGTGCCATATTACCCTCTTCTCCTCTAATAATTATTACAACTTATCAGTTTTATTGTATAATGTTTGCAAACCTGTATATCTTGCTTATATCTTTATATATTTATTATCTCCATTTCTACTGATATCTTCAGACCTCAAGCTTGATATGATTCAATAAATTGAGATCTCAATGTTATAAACATACAAAACTAAACATAGAGATTTATTTGTGATAATAGGGTGATAATTGACACCAAGAGTACGCAGGTAAAACATTGATAATTTAAATTAAAAATCGCATCGTGTTAAAATTCTCGATAACTTCTTTAAACGATTTCTGCTGACTTTGCCAAACCGGCAATGTTTTGCATTTCATCTTTAACGAGAAGCGTTCCACGGAATTAAGTTCAGTGATAAAAGCGTCACGATAATACTAATTAAGTCAATGCGCTATGTGAAATACAGCGTTTAAGCGAGAAAATGACGCGTCATTGTGATAATGGGAATCGATGACAATGACTTGCATTTGCGATCACGTATAGTCTAGACAACGATATATATTACATATATCGAATGACATACAAAAAAGGGATTACAAGGCCGCAAAAACGCCAGCGATGTTTTCAAGTTACTCGTGGTCGATGACTGCAGATACATTCAATATCTAGTGCTTCTACATTGCCGCGTGAGAGTTTGATGAGCATGCACGTGCGTGCAATGCAGAGCGCGATACGGTCGTTATCTTTCATCATAAGTCGCATAATTATTAGTACGTTAAAAGAGATAATAAATCTCTGCATGTTGCTTGCATTTGGCAGATACTTCGGCAGATACATCGTGTGATGACAATAATAATGACGTCTTTTTAATGTATGCAAACGTATATGTTACGCAACTTACTTTTCGAACCAGAAGACACCGACCTATCTCGTGAGCGTTTACAATCGAGTATCCGTAAAGCGAGTGAAAAGATAAATGATAATGTGTATTGTAAAATTTTGAGCTTCATTTATCCTGTTCATCTCAATTGCAATTTTATCTAATAATGAGTACTATGAAGATCATAAATAAACTTTACTATATCTTTATAAAGTTGATAAGTAATTTACGTTATTCTATCAATCACTTGACACATAAGAATATAAGTTTAATAAATTTAATAAATTAGTTTATATAATGACTTGCTGACTCAGTTGGAAAAACCAAAGAAATAAAGGTAGCGAATTTTTTATGTCTATAATAATAATAACACATATTTGAGTAACATTTACGGTAGGCAGCAATCTAATCTACAAATCTAATTAAACTTATCACACCAATAAATCATTCAAATAAATCTGACACGTAATATTCCTGTTCGTCATAAATATCTCAGTCTTCAGTAAAATATTTGTCACATTAATTTTTAAGATCATTAAGAAACTTTTGTTTTTAAAATTTAGAAGAAATAGAAGGATTATAAAGGATTTAATTATGTTATTGATACAATTTTCAACAATTTTTTAATTTTATTTGATTCGTCAGTCAAGATTTAGTCACTAATACTATTATTTTCAGTTTCCTCTCTCTTTACCTGAGATACAAGCTTACGTAATTGTAATTTATCAGGCATGAGTGTCACAGTACACGGAGACACTAATTCAAAGTCAAAGTCGATTAGCGCTTCCGTTTTTGCCTTCCGCTTATAAAAATTTTTTATAAAGAAAACGCATTAAAGCAAGTTATTATATTTATATTAAATTTTTCGATAAATTCATTTAAGAGAAGATACTTTTTTATTTATAAAACGAAATTTAAGTTATTCATTTAAATATTAAATTGTTATTTGTATTAAATATTTTTGATGCTGATCTCATTATTAATATATTCATAAAATCATCTTTAGCTAATTAAAAATTTACATTATCTCGATTTATGCAACTTTCAGCAGAAAATATATGTTATCATTTGTTTACGGTGCACAAATTTCTCATGCAAATTCTTGTTATCTCTGATTTGAGAAATGAATGGAGAATTCTTGAATTCCTTTGATATTCATTATCTCACAAGATAAAGTTAAAAAGAAATTAAATTTTAAATCTCTGTTTCCTTAATTAATGCATACTTGATTATCGCGAAGACACATTCGCAAAATACATAAAAATATTTTTCTGACATCGAGAAGGAAAGAAGATTCGAATCGAGGATGGTTTCTCACCTTGACCTTCGACTCGTGGACACAGAAGGGACTTCCGGGCCGCGATTCCTACTGGATCGCGATCCTCGAGTCTCGTCTACCGGGTAACTCGGAATATCCACGCGTTACGAGCGCTCTAGTTAGCACGGATAAACGCGGGATAACTGAGCTCATTCGTATGTCAATGGCAATGCTCCCCTTCTATTTCTCTATCAAATCGAATGATAAGCGGGAACGTCATTCAAAGGATATCGCCAATGAAACACACCGGTGCTGACATCTTATCACCAGCACCCAAGCGATCCGATGCGCGGCCGTAAGATAGCAAGTGCATCTCCTGGTTGCAGTCCGTGCTAGAGTGCATAACGACGAGATGAATAACGCGCCGTCTCCTCCGATGGAACAGTGCGTTCCGTCCGTGACGGAGATGCGATGGAAATCGAATGTCACTGTGAAAATAGCGTAATTAATATTACCATCAACTGGAATAATATGTAATGTATATGTAGGGACCGATGCCGAAATTGCAAGTTGCATAAAAATCTTTCATAAAACTTGATAATTCATTTCTATCAAAATTATTAGAGTAATCTTGCCTTTGATAATAAAAACTTGATTTCTTCGATCTTTTAAAAGCTATGACGCTATAAACATTATTCAAAGCTAAATTTTATTTGGGATATCGTTATTATTAATTAAACTGTAATGCAAGAAAGAGAAAGGGAAAGGAAAAGATGGAAATACACTTGACAGCAAAATTAAAACATCACCTATTGTGATTCTCAAAAATAGGCGAAATTCAAGAAAGTGTAACTTTGTAAAAAATGATGGTAAAAAAATGTTTAAAAAAGCATTTTATAGCTTAAAATGTCTAGTTTCAAGATTGGTAATTCGTTAAACAATTTACTGATTGTTTACGAAGCTACACGGATTCAAATGGGAATGCGTCAAATCTCAACATTTTTTACAAAGTTGCAAAGCTCCACGGTGTGAAATAAAAATTTTATACAAATATGGTTTATAGCATTCGAAAGCGTGAATCTTTACCTTTAATTTGTGTACTTGTTGAGTGTTATACGATTTTTTTTCATTGAGTTATTCAACATTGAAGCAGAAAGGACTATTTTTGCTTCAGTGTTGAACGCTCAACAAGTACGCAAATTCAGGGACGGAGACTTTTGATTTTTCTGGGTGTGGAGTACCTCATCGAAGCAGGAGGGGGTAGTTTCAATAACATCGCTTTTGTTATATATACGAAATATATTTTCTGTATATATTCTTTT